>CAXAJV010000004.1:18871931-19082931 GCA_963969225.1 Xylocopa violacea
TCCTAACCTAAGGCAACCTGACATCTCGGATGTAATATTCTACAACCTTCCAGGCGTGTCGGAACCTACTTCTCGGTGGGAACATTACATGCGTCTATAACGGTATATATCATAATCTAAGGTAACCTAACATCTCGGATGCAATATTTGACAACATTCCTGGCCTATCGAACCCTACTTCTCGGTGGGAACAGTATATACGTCCATAACGTGATATATCCTAACCTAAGGCAACCTAACATCTCGGATGCAATATCTGACAACATTCCTGGCCTGTCGAACCCTACTTCCCCGAGGGAACAGTATAGACGTCTGTAACGTCATATATCCTAACCTAAGGCAACCTAACATCTCGGATGTAACATTTGACAACATTCCAGGCGTGTCGGTCCCTACGTCTCGGTGGTAACATTACATGCGCCTATAACGGCATATATCCTAATCTAAGGCAACCTAACATCTCGGATGCAATATTTGACAACATTCCTGGCCTGTCGAACCCTACTTCTCGGAGGGAACATTATATACGTCTAAAACGGTATATATCCTAACCTAAGGCAACCTTACATCTCGGATGTAATATTCTACAACATTCCAGGCGTGTCGGACCCTACTTCTCGGTGGGAACATTATATGCGTCTATAACGGTATATATCATAATCTAAGGCAACCTAACATCTCGGATGCAATATTTGACAACATTCCTGGCCTGTCGAACACTACTTCTCGGAGGGAACAGTATATACGTCTGTAACGTCATATATCCTAACCTAAGGCAACCTAACATCTCGGATGTAACATTTGACAACATTCCAGGCGTGTCGGTCCCTACGTCTCGGTGGTAACATTACATGCGTCTATAACGTTGAATATCCTAACCTAAGGCGACGTAACATCTCGGATGCAATATTTGACAACATTCCTGGCCCGTCGAACCCTACTTCTCGGAGGGATCAGTATATACGTCTATAACGTTATATATCCTAACCTAAGGCAACCTGACATCTCGAATGTATTATTCTACAACATTCCCGGCGTGTCGGAACCTACTTCTCGGTGGGAACATTATATGCGTCTATAACGTTGTATATCCTAATCTAAGGCAACCTAACATCTCGGATGCTATATTTGACAACATTCCCGGCCTGTCGAACCCTACGTCCCGGAGGGAACAGTATATACGTCTGTAACGTCATATATCCTAACCTAAGACAACCTAACATCAAGGATGTAACATTTGACAACATTCCAGGCGTGTCGGTCCCTACGTCTCGGTGGTAACATTACATGCGTCTATAAGGTTATATATCCTAACCCAAGGCAACCTAACATCTCGGATGCAATATTTGACAACATTCCTGGCCTGTCGAACCCTACCATCCGGAGGGAACAGTATATACGTCTATAACGTCATATATCCTAACCTAAGACAACCTAACATCTCGGATGTAACATTTGTCAACATTCCAGGCGTGTCGGTCCCTACGTCTCGGTGGTAACATTACATGCGTCTATAACGTTATATATCCTAACCTAAGGCCACATAACATCTCTTATGTAATATTTGACAACATTCCTGGCGTGTCGAACCCTACCTCTCGGTGGGAACAGTATATACGTCTATAACGTCATATATCCTAACCTAAGGCAACCTAACATCTCGGATGTAACATTTGACAACATTCCAGGCATGTCGGTCCCTACGTCTCGATGGTAACATTACATGCGTCTATAACGGTATATATCCAAATCTTAGGCAACCTAACATCTCGGATGTAACATTTTACAACATTCCAGGCGTGTCGGTCCCTACGTCTCGGTCGTAACTTTACATGCGTCTATAACGTTATATATCCTAACCTAAGGCCACATAACATCTCGTATGTAATATTTGACAACATTCCTGGCCTGTCGAACACTACTTCTCGGTAGGAACAGTATATACGTCTATAACGACATATATCCTAACCTAAGGCAACCTAACATCTCGGATGTCACATTTGACAACATTCCATGCGTGTCGGTCCCTACGTCTCGGTGGTAACATTAATGCGTCTATAACCGCAACGTAACAACTCGGATGTAATATTTTACAACATTGCTGGCGTTTCGGACCCTACTTCTCGGTGGGAACAGTATATACGTCCATAACGTTATATATCCTAACCTAAGGCAACCTTACATCTCGGATGTAATATTCTACAACATTCCAGGCGTGTCGGACCCTACTTCTCGGTGGGAACATTATATGCGTCTATAACGTTGTATATCCTAATCTAAGGCAACCTAACATCTCGGATGCAATATTTGACAACATTCCTGGCCTGTCGAACCCTACTTCTCGGAGGGAACAGTATATACGTCTATAACGGTATATATCATAATCTAAGGCAACCTAACATCTCGGATGCAATATTTGACAACATTCCTGGCCTGTCGAATCCTACTTCCCGGAGGGAACAGTATATACGTCTGTAACGTCATATATCCTAACCTAAGGCAACCTAACATCTCGGATGTAACATTTGACAACATTCCAGGCGTGACGGTCCCTACGTCTCGGTGGTAACATTACATGCGTCTATAACGTTATATATCCTAACCTAAGGCAACCTATCATCTCGGGTGCAATATTTGACAACATTCCTGGCCTGTCGAACCCTACTTCTCGGAGGGAACAGTATATATGTCTTTAACGGTATATATCCTAACCTAAGGCAACCTGCCATCTCGGATGTAATATTCTACAACCTTCCAGGCGTGTCGGAACCTACTTCTCGGTGGGAACATTACATGCGTCTATAACGGTATATATCATAATCTAAGGCAACCTAACATCTCGGATGCAATATTTGACAACATTCCTGGCCTATCGAACCCTACTTCTCGGTGGGAACAGTATATACGTCCATAACGTTATATATCCTAACCTAAGGCAACCTAACATCTCGGATGCAATATCTGACAACATTCCTGGCCTGTCGAACCCCACTTCCCCGAGGGAACAGTATAGACGTCTGTAACGTCATATATCCTAACCTAAGGCAACCTAACATCTCGGATGTAACATTTGACAACATTCCAGGCGTGTCGGTCCCTACGTCTCGGTGGTAACATTACATGCGCCTATAACGGCATATATCCTAATCTAAGGCAACCTAACATCTCGGATGCAATATTTGACAACATTCCTGGCCTGTCGAACCCTACTTCTCGGAGGGAACAGTATATACGTCTAAAACGGTATATATCCTAACCTAAGGCAACCTTACATCTCGGATGTAATATTCTACAACATTCCAGGCGTGTCGGACCCTACTTCTCGGTGGGAACATTATATGCGTCTATAACGGTATATATCATAATCTAAGGCAACCTAACATCTCGGATGCAATATTTGACAACATTCCTGGCCTGTCGAACACTACTTCTCGGAGGGAACAGTATATACGTCTGTAACGTCATATATCCTAACCTAAGGCAACCTAACATCTCGGATGTAACATTTGACAACATTCCAGGCGTGTCGGTCCCTACGTCTCGGTGGTAACATTACATGCGTCTATAACGGTATATATCCTAATCTTAGGCAACCTAACATCTCGGATGTAACATTTTACAACATTCCAGGCGTGTCGGTCCCTACGTCTCGGTCGTAACATTACATGCGTCTATAACGTTATATATCCTAACCTAAGGCCTCCTAACATCTCGTATGTAATATTTGACAACATTCCTGGCGTGTCGAACCCTACTTCTCGGTGGGAACAGTATATACGTCTATAACGGTATATATCCTAACCTAAGGCAGCCTAACATCTCGGATGCAATATTTGACAACATTCCTGTCCTGTCGAACCCTACTTCTCGGAGGGAACATTATATACGTCTGTAACGTCATATATCCTAACCTCAGACAACCTAACATCTCGGATGTAACATTTGTCAACATTCCAGGCGTGTCGGACCCTACGTCTCGGTGGTAACATTACATGCGTCTATAACGTTATATATCCTAACCTAAGGCCACATAACATCTCGTATGTAATATTTGACAACATTCCTGGCGTGTCGAACCCTACCTCTCGGTGGGAACAGTATATACGTCTATAACGTCATATATCCTAACCTAAGGCAACCTAACATCTCGGATGTAACATTTGACAACATTCCAGGCATGTCGGTCCCTACGTCTCGGTGGTAACATTACATGCGTCTATAACGGTATATATCCTAATCTTAGGCAACCTAACATCTCGGATGTAACATTTTACAACATTCCAGGCGTGTCGGTCCCTACGTCTCGGTCGTAACATTACATGCGTCTATAACGTTATATATCCTAACCTAAGGCCACATAACATCTCGTATGTAATATTTGACAACATTCCTGGCCTGTCGAACACTACTTCTCGGTGGGAACAGTATGTACGTCTATAACGACATATATCCTAACCAAAGGCAACCTAACATCTCGGATGTCACATTTGACAACATTCCATGCGTGTCGGTCCCTACGTCTCGGTGGTAACATTAATGCGTCTATAACGGCAACGTAACAACTCGGATGTAATATTTTACAACATTGCTGGCGTTTCGGACCCTACTTCTCGGTGGGAACAGTATATACGTCCATAACGTTATATATCCTAACCTAAGGCAACCTTACATCTCGGATGTAATATTCTACAACATTCCAGGCGTGTCGGACCCTACTTCTCGGTGGGAACATTATATGCGTCTATAACGTTGTATATCCTAATCTAAGGCAACCTGACATCTCGGATGCAATATTTGACAACATTCCTGGCCTGTCGAACTCTACTTCTCGGAGGGAACATTATATACGTCTGTAACGTCATATATCCTAACCTAAGACAACCTAACATCAAGGATGTAACATTTGACAACATTCCAGGCGTGTCGGTCCCTACGTCTCGGTGGTAACATTACATGCGTCTATAACGTTATATATCCTAACCTAAGGCAACCTAACATCTCGGATGCAATATTTGACAACATTCCTGGCCTGTCGAACCCTACCATCCGGAGGGAACAGTATATACGTCTATAACGTCATATATCCTAACCTAAGGCAACCTAACATCTCGGATGTAACATTTGACAACATTCCAGGCGTGTCGGTCCCTACGTCTCGGTGGTAACATTACATGCGTCTATAACGGTATATATCCTAATCTTAGGCAACCTAACATCTCGGATGTAACATTTTACAACATTCCAGGCGTGTCGGTCCCTACGTCTCGGTCGTAACATTACATGCGTCTATAACGTTATATATCCCAACCTAAGGCCTCCTAACATCTCGTATGTAATATTTGACAACATTCCTGGCGTGTCGAACCCTACTTCTCGGTTGGAACAGTATATACGTCTATAACGGTATATATCCTAACCTAAGGCAGCCTAACATCTCGGATGCAATATTTGACAACATTCCTGTCCTGTCGAACCCTACCATCCGGAGGGAACAGTATATACGTCTATAACGTCATATATCCTAACCTAAGACAACCTAACATCTCGGATGTAACATTTGTCAACATTCCAGGCGTGTCGGTCCCTACGTCTCGGTGGTAACATTACATGCGTCTATAACGTTATATATCCTAACCTAAGGCCACATAACATCTCTTATGTAATATTTGACAACATTCCTGGCGTGTCGAACCCTACCTCTCGGTGGGAACAGTATATACGTCTATAACGTCATATATCCTAACCTAAGGCAACCTAACATCTCGGATGTAACATTTGACAACATTCCAGGCATGTCGGTCCCTACGTCTCGGTGGTAACATTACATGCGTCTATAACGGTATATATCCTAATCTTAGGCAACCTAACATCTCGGATGTAACATTTTACAACATTCCAGGCGTGTCGGTCCCTATGTCTCGGTCGTAACATTACATGCGTCTATAACGTTATATATCCTATCCTAAGGCCACATAACATCTCGGATGCAATATTTGACAACATTCCTGGCCTGTCGAACCCTACTTCTCGGAGGGAACAGTATATATGTCTTTAACGGTATATATCCTAACCTAAGGCAACCTGCCATCTCGGATGTAATATTCTACAACCTTCCAGGCGTGTCGGAACCTACTTCTCGGTGGGAACATTACATGCGTCTATAACGGTATATATCATAATCTAAGGCAACCTAACATCTCGGATGCAATATTTGACAACATTCCTGGCCTATCGAACCCTACTTCTCGGTGGGAACAGTATATACGTCCATAACGTTATACATCCTAACCTAAGGCAACCTAACATCTCGGATGCAATATCTGACAACATTCCTGGCCTGTCGAACCCTACTTCTCGGAGGGAACAGTATATACGTCTATAACGGTATATATCATAATCTAAGGCAACCTAACATCTCGGATGCAATATTTGACAACATTCCTGGCCTGTCGAACCCTACTTCCCGGAGGGAACAGTATATACGTCTGTAACGTCATATATCCTAACCTAAGGCAACCTATCATCTCGGATGTAACATTTGACAACATTCCAGGCGTGACGGTTCCTACGTCTCGGTGGTAACATTACATGCGTCTATAACGTTATATATCCTAACCTAAGGCAACCTATCATCTCGGATGCAATATTTGACAACATTCCTGGCCTGTCGAACCCTACTTCTCGCAGGGAACAGTATATATGTCTATAACGGTATATATCCTAACCTAAGGCAACCTGACATCTCGGATGTAATATTCTACAACCTTCCAGGCGTGTCGGAACCTACTTCTCGGTGGGAACATTACATGCGTCTATAACGGTATATATCATAATCTAAGGTAACCTAACATCTCGGATGCAATATTTGACAACATTCCTGGCCTATCGAACCCTACTTCTCGGTGGGAACAGTATATACGTCCATAACGTGATATATCCTAACCTAAGGCAACCTAACATCTCGGATGCAATATCTGACAACATTCCTGGCCTGTCGAACCCTACTTCCCCGAGGGAACAGTATAGACGTCTGTAACGTCATATATCCTAACCTAAGGCAACCTAACATCTCGGATGTAACATTTGACAACATTCCAGGCGTGTCGGTCCCTACGTCTCGGTGGTAACATTACATGCGCCTATAACGGCATATATCCTAATCTAAGGCAACCTAACATCTCGGATGCAATATTTGACAACATTCCTGGCCTGTCGAACCCTACTTCTCGGAGGGAACAGTATATACGTCTAAAACGGTATATATCCTAACCTAAGGCAACCTTACATCTCGGATGTAATATTCTACAACATTCCAGGCGTGTCGGACCCTACTTCGCGGTGGGAACATTATATGCGTCTATAACGGTATATATCATAATCTAAGGCAACCTAACATCTCGGATGCAATATTTGACAACATTCCTGGCCTGTCGAACACTACTTCTCGGAGGGAACAGTATATACGTCTGTAACGTCATATATCCTAACCTAAGGCAACCTAACATCTCGGATGTAACATTTGACAACATTCCAGGCGTGTCGGTACCTACGTCTCGGTGGTAACATTACATGCGTCTATAACGTTGAATATCCTAACCTAAGGCGACGTAACATCTCGGATGCAATATTTGACAACATTCCTGGCCCGTCGAACCCTACTTCTCGGAGGGATCAGTATATACGTCTATAACGTTATATATCCTAACCTAAGGCAACCTGACATCTCGAATGTATTATTCTACAACATTCCCGGCGTGTCGGAACCTACTTCTCGGTGGGAACATTATATGCGTCTATAACGTTGTATATCCTAATCTAAGGCAACCTAACATCTCGGATGCTATATTTGACAACATTCCCGGCCTGTCGAACCCTACGTCCCGGAGGGAACAGTATATACGTCTGTAACGTCATATATCCTAACCTAAGACAACCTAACATCAAGGATGTAACATTTGACAACATTCCAGGCGTGTCGGTCCCTACGTCTCGGTGGTAACATTACATGCGTCTATAAGGTTATATATCCTAACCCAAGGCAACCTAACATCTCGGATGCAATATTTGACAACATTCCTGGCCTGTCGAACCCTACCATCCGGAGGGAACAGTATATACGTCTATAACGTCATATATCCTAACCTAAGACAACCTAACATCTCGGATGTAACATTTGTCAACATTCCAGGCGTGTCGGTCCCTACGTCTCGGTGGTAACATTACATGCGTCTATAACGTTATATATCCTAACCTAAGGCCACATAACATCTCTTATGTAATATTTGACAACATTCCTGGCGTGTCGAACCCTACCTCTCGGTGGGAACAGTATATACGTCTATAACGTCATATATCCTAACCTAAGGCAACCTAACATCTCGGATGTAACATTTGACAACATTCCAGGCATGTCGGTCCCTACGTCTCGATGGTAACATTACATGCGTCTATAACGGTATATATCCAAATCTTAGGCAACCTAACATCTCGGATGTAACATTTTACAACATTCCAGGCGTGTCGGTCCCTACGTCTCGGTCGTAACTTTACATGCGTCTATAACGTTATATATCCTAACCTAAGGCCACATAACATCTCGTATGTAATATTTGACAACATTCCTGGCCTGTCGAACACTACTTCTCGGTAGGAACAGTATATACGTCTATAACGACATATATCCTAACCTAAGGCAACCTAACATCTCGGATGTCACATTTGACAACATTCCATGCGTGTCGGTCCCTACGTCTCGGTGGTAACATTAATGCGTCTATAACCGCAACGTAACAACTCGGATGTAATATTTTACAACATTGCTGGCGTTTCGGACCCTACTTCTCGGTGGGAACAGTATATACGTCCATAACGTTATATATCCTAACCTAAGGCAACCTTACATCTCGGATGTAATATTCTACAACATTCCAGGCGTGTCGGACCCTACTTCTCGGTGGGAACATTATATGCGTCTATAACGTTGTATATCCTAATCTAAGGCAACCTAACATCTCGGATGCAATATTTGACAACATTCCTGGCCTGTCGAACCCTACTTCTCGGAGGGAACAGTATATACGTCTATAACGGTATATATCATAATCTAAGGCAACCTAACATCTCGGATGCAATATTTGACAACATTCCTGGCCTGTCGAATCCTACTTCCCGGAGGGAACAGTATATACGTCTGTAACGTCATATATCCTAACCTAAGGCAACCTAACATCTCGGATGTAACATTTGACAACATTCCAGGCGTGACGGTCCCTACGTCTCGGTGGTAACATTACATGCGTCTATAACGTTATATATCCTAACCTAAGGCAACCTATCATCTCGGGTGCAATATTTGACAACATTCCTGGCCTGTCGAACCCTACTTCTCGGAGGGAACAGTATATATGTCTTTAACGGTATATATCCTAACCTAAGGCAACCTGCCATCTCGGATGTAATATTCTACAACCTTCCAGGCGTGTCGGAACCTACTTCTCGGTGGGAACATTACATGCGTCTATAACGGTATATATCATAATCTAAGGCAACCTAACATCTCGGATGCAATATTTGACAACATTCCTGGCCTATCGAACCCTACTTCTCGGTGGGAACAGTATATACGTCCATAACGTTATATATCCTAACCTAAGGCAACCTAACATCTCGGATGCAATATCTGACAACATTCCTGGCCTGTCGAACCCCACTTCCCCGAGGGAACAGTATAGACGTCTGTAACGTCATATATCCTAACCTAA
Source organism: Xylocopa violacea (assembly GCA_963969225.1). Classification (NCBI taxonomy): domain Eukaryota; kingdom Metazoa; phylum Arthropoda; class Insecta; order Hymenoptera; family Apidae; genus Xylocopa; species Xylocopa violacea. The sequence continues at coordinate 18,881,693 of CAXAJV010000004.1, forward strand.
GGCAACCTAACATCTCGGATGTAACATTTGACAACATTCCAGGCGTGTCGGTCCCTACGTCTCGGTGGTAACATTACATGCGCCTATAACGGCATATATCCTAATCTAAGGCAACCTAACATCTCGGATGCAATATTTGACAACATTCCTGGCCTGTCGAACCCTACTTCTCGGAGGGAACAGTATATACGTCTAAAACGGTATATATCCTAACCTAAGGCAACCTTACATCTCGGATGTAATATTCTACAACATTCCAGGCGTGTCGGACCCTACTTCTCGGTGGGAACATTATATGCGTCTATAACGGTATATATCATAATCTAAGGCAACCTAACATCTCGGATGCAATATTTGACAACATTCCTGGCCTGTCGAACACTACTTCTCGGAGGGAACAGTATATACGTCTGTAACGTCATATATCCTAACCTAAGGCAACCTAACATCTCGGATGTAACATTTGACAACATTCCAGGCGTGTCGGTCCCTACGTCTCGGTGGTAACATTACATGCGTCTATAACGGTATATATCCTAATCTTAGGCAACCTAACATCTCGGATGTAACATTTTACAACATTCCAGGCGTGTCGGTCCCTACGTCTCGGTCGTAACATTACATGCGTCTATAACGTTATATATCCTAACCTAAGGCCTCCTAACATCTCGTATGTAATATTTGACAACATTCCTGGCGTGTCGAACCCTACTTCTCGGTGGGAACAGTATATACGTCTATAACGGTATATATCCTAACCTAAGGCAGCCTAACATCTCGGATGCAATATTTGACAACATTCCTGTCCTGTCGAACCCTACTTCTCGGAGGGAACATTATATACGTCTGTAACGTCATATATCCTAACCTCAGACAACCTAACATCTCGGATGTAACATTTGTCAACATTCCAGGCGTGTCGGACCCTACGTCTCGGTGGTAACATTACATGCGTCTATAACGTTATATATCCTAACCTAAGGCCACATAACATCTCGTATGTAATATTTGACAACATTCCTGGCGTGTCGAACCCTACCTCTCGGTGGGAACAGTATATACGTCTATAACGTCATATATCCTAACCTAAGGCAACCTAACATCTCGGATGTAACATTTGACAACATTCCAGGCATGTCGGTCCCTACGTCTCGGTGGTAACATTACATGCGTCTATAACGGTATATATCCTAATCTTAGGCAACCTAACATCTCGGATGTAACATTTTACAACATTCCAGGCGTGTCGGTCCCTACGTCTCGGTCGTAACATTACATGCGTCTATAACGTTATATATCCTAACCTAAGGCCACATAACATCTCGTATGTAATATTTGACAACATTCCTGGCCTGTCGAACACTACTTCTCGGTGGGAACAGTATGTACGTCTATAACGACATATATCCTAACCAAAGGCAACCTAACATCTCGGATGTCACATTTGACAACATTCCATGCGTGTCGGTCCCTACGTCTCGGTGGTAACATTAATGCGTCTATAACGGCAACGTAACAACTCGGATGTAATATTTTACAACATTGCTGGCGTTTCGGACCCTACTTCTCGGTGGGAACAGTATATACGTCCATAACGTTATATATCCTAACCTAAGGCAACCTTACATCTCGGATGTAATATTCTACAACATTCCAGGCGTGTCGGACCCTACTTCTCGGTGGGAACATTATATGCGTCTATAACGTTGTATATCCTAATCTAAGGCAACCTGACATCTCGGATGCAATATTTGACAACATTCCTGGCCTGTCGAACTCTACTTCTCGGAGGGAACATTATATACGTCTGTAACGTCATATATCCTAACCTAAGACAACCTAACATCAAGGATGTAACATTTGACAACATTCCAGGCGTGTCGGTCCCTACGTCTCGGTGGTAACATTACATGCGTCTATAACGTTATATATCCTAACCTAAGGCAACCTAACATCTCGGATGCAATATTTGACAACATTCCTGGCCTGTCGAACCCTACCATCCGGAGGGAACAGTATATACGTCTATAACGTCATATATCCTAACCTAAGGCAACCTAACATCTCGGATGTAACATTTGACAACATTCCAGGCGTGTCGGTCCCTACGTCTCGGTGGTAACATTACATGCGTCTATAACGGTATATATCCTAATCTTAGGCAACCTAACATCTCGGATGTAACATTTTACAACATTCCAGGCGTGTCGGTCCCTACGTCTCGGTCGTAACATTACATGCGTCTATAACGTTATATATCCCAACCTAAGGCCTCCTAACATCTCGTATGTAATATTTGACAACATTCCTGGCGTGTCGAACCCTACTTCTCGGTTGGAACAGTATATACGTCTATAACGGTATATATCCTAACCTAAGGCAGCCTAACATCTCGGATGCAATATTTGACAACATTCCTGTCCTGTCGAACCCTACCATCCGGAGGGAACAGTATATACGTCTATAACGTCATATATCCTAACCTAAGACAACCTAACATCTCGGATGTAACATTTGTCAACATTCCAGGCGTGTCGGTCCCTACGTCTCGGTGGTAACATTACATGCGTCTATAACGTTATATATCCTAACCTAAGGCCACATAACATCTCTTATGTAATATTTGACAACATTCCTGGCGTGTCGAACCCTACCTCTCGGTGGGAACAGTATATACGTCTATAACGTCATATATCCTAACCTAAGGCAACCTAACATCTCGGATGTAACATTTGACAACATTCCAGGCATGTCGGTCCCTACGTCTCGGTGGTAACATTACATGCGTCTATAACGGTATATATCCTAATCTTAGGCAACCTAACATCTCGGATGTAACATTTTACAACATTCCAGGCGTGTCGGTCCCTATGTCTCGGTCGTAACATTACATGCGTCTATAACGTTATATATCCTATCCTAAGGCCACATAACATCTCGGATGCAATATTTGACAACATTCCTGGCCTGTCGAACCCTACTTCTCGGAGGGAACAGTATATATGTCTTTAACGGTATATATCCTAACCTAAGGCAACCTGCCATCTCGGATGTAATATTCTACAACCTTCCAGGCGTGTCGGAACCTACTTCTCGGTGGGAACATTACATGCGTCTATAACGGTATATATCATAATCTAAGGCAACCTAACATCTCGGATGCAATATTTGACAACATTCCTGGCCTATCGAACCCTACTTCTCGGTGGGAACAGTATATACGTCCATAACGTTATACATCCTAACCTAAGGCAACCTAACATCTCGGATGCAATATCTGACAACATTCCTGGCCTGTCGAACCCTACTTCTCGGAGGGAACAGTATATACGTCTATAACGGTATATATCATAATCTAAGGCAACCTAACATCTCGGATGCAATATTTGACAACATTCCTGGCCTGTCGAACCCTACTTCCCGGAGGGAACAGTATATACGTCTGTAACGTCATATATCCTAACCTAAGGCAACCTATCATCTCGGATGTAACATTTGACAACATTCCAGGCGTGACGGTTCCTACGTCTCGGTGGTAACATTACATGCGTCTATAACGTTATATATCCTAACCTAAGGCAACCTATCATCTCGGATGCAATATTTGACAACATTCCTGGCCTGTCGAACCCTACTTCTCGCAGGGAACAGTATATATGTCTATAACGGTATATATCCTAACCTAAGGCAACCTGACATCTCGGATGTAATATTCTACAACCTTCCAGGCGTGTCGGAACCTACTTCTCGGTGGGAACATTACATGCGTCTATAACGGTATATATCATAATCTAAGGTAACCTAACATCTCGGATGCAATATTTGACAACATTCCTGGCCTATCGAACCCTACTTCTCGGTGGGAACAGTATATACGTCCATAACGTGATATATCCTAACCTAAGGCAACCTAACATCTCGGATGCAATATCTGACAACATTCCTGGCCTGTCGAACCCTACTTCCCCGAGGGAACAGTATAGACGTCTGTAACGTCATATATCCTAACCTAAGGCAACCTAACATCTCGGATGTAACATTTGACAACATTCCAGGCGTGTCGGTCCCTACGTCTCGGTGGTAACATTACATGCGCCTATAACGGCATATATCCTAATCTAAGGCAACCTAACATCTCGGATGCAATATTTGACAACATTCCTGGCCTGTCGAACCCTACTTCTCGGAGGGAACAGTATATACGTCTAAAACGGTATATATCCTAACCTAAGGCAACCTTACATCTCGGATGTAATATTCTACAACATTCCAGGCGTGTCGGACCCTACTTCGCGGTGGGAACATTATATGCGTCTATAACGGTATATATCATAATCTAAGGCAACCTAACATCTCGGATGCAATATTTGACAACATTCCTGGCCTGTCGAACACTACTTCTCGGAGGGAACAGTATATACGTCTGTAACGTCATATATCCTAACCTAAGGCAACCTAACATCTCGGATGTAACATTTGACAACATTCCAGGCGTGTCGGTACCTACGTCTCGGTGGTAACATTACATGCGTCTATAACGTTGAATATCCTAACCTAAGGCGACGTAACATCTCGGATGCAATATTTGACAACATTCCTGGCCCGTCGAACCCTACTTCTCGGAGGGAACAGTATATACGTCTATAACGTCATATATCCTATCCTGAGGCAACATAACATCTCGGATGTAACATTTGACAACATTCCAGGCGTGTCGGTCCCTACGTCTCGGTGGTAACATTACATGCGTCTATAACGGTATATATCCTAATCTAAGGCAACCTAACATCTCGGATGCAAGATTTGACAACATTCCTGGCCTGTCGAACCCTACTTCTCGGAGGGATCAGTATATACGTCTATAACGTTATATATCCTAACCTAAGGCAACCTGACATCTCGAATGTATTATTCTACAACATTCCCGGCGTGTCGGAACCTACTTCTCGGTGGGAACATTATATGCGTCTATAACGTTGTATATCCTAATCTAAGGCAACCTAACATCTCGGATGCTATATTTGACAACATTCCCGGCCTGTCGAACCCTACGTCCCGGAGGGAAAAGTATATACGTCTATAACGGTATATATCCTAATCTAAGGCAACCTAACATCTCGGATGCAATATTTGACAACATTCCTGGCCTGTCGAACCCTACTTCTCGGGGGGAACATTATATACGTCTGTAACGTCATATATCCTAACCTAAGACAACCTAACATCAAGGATGTAACATTTGACAACATTCCAGGCGTGTCGGTCCCTACGTCTCGGTGGTAACATTACATGCGTCTATAAGGTTATATATCCTAACCTAAGGCAACCTAACATCTCGGATGCAATATTTGACAACATTCCTGGCCTGTCGAACCCTACCATCCGGAGGGAACAGTATATACGTCTATAACGTCATATATCCTAACCTAAGACAACCTAACATCTCGGATGTAACATTTGTCAACATTCCAGGCGTGTCGGTCCCTACGTCTCGGTGGTAACATTACATGCATCTATAACGTTATATATCCTAACCTAAGGCCACATAACATCTCTTATGTAATATTTGACAACATTCCTGGCGTGTCGAACCCTACCTCTCGGTGGGAACAGTATATACGTCTATAACGTCATATATCCTAACCTAAGGCAACCTAACATCTCGGATGTAACATTTGACAACATTCCAGGCATGTCGGTCCCTACGTCTCGGTGGTAACATTACATGCGTCTATAACGGTATATATCCTAATCTTAGGCAACCTAACATCTCGGATGTAACATTTTACAACATTCCAGGCGTGTCGGTCCCTACGTCTCGGTCGTAACATTACATGCGTCTATAACGTTATATATCCTAACCTAAGGCCACATAACATCTCGTATGTAATATTTGACAACATTCCTGGCCTGTCGAACACTACTTCTCGGTAGGAACAGTATATACGTCTATAACGACATATATACTAACCTAAGGCAACCTAACATCTCGGATGTCACATTTGACAACATTCCATGCGTGTCGGACCCTACGTCTCGGTGGTAACATTAATGCGTCTATAACGGCAACGTAACAACTCGGATGTAATATTTTACAACATTGCTGGCGTTTCGGAACCTACTTCTCGGTGGGAACAGTATATACGTCCATAACGTTATATATCCTAACCTAAGGCAACCTTACATCTCGGATGTAATATTCTACAACATTCCAGGCGTGTCGGACCCTACTTCTCGGTGGGAACATTATATGCGTCTATAACGTTGTATATCCTAATCTAAGGCAACCTAACATCTCGGATGCAATATTTGACAACATTCCTGGCCTGTCGAACCCTACTTCTCGGAGGGAACAGTATATACGTCTATAACGGTATATATCATAATCTAAGGCAACCTAACATCTCGGATGCAATATTTGACAACATTCCTGGCCTGTCGAATCCTACTTCCCGGAGGGAACAGTATATACGTCTGTAACGTCATATATCCTAACCTAAGGCAACCTAACATCTCGGATGTAACATTTGACAACATTCCAGGCGTGACGGTCCCTACGTCTCGGTGGTAACATTACATGCGTCTATAACGTTATATATCCTAACCTAAGGCAACCTATCATCTCGGATGCAATATTTGACAACATTCCTGGCCTGTCGAACCCTACTTCTCGGAGGGAACAGTATATATGTCTTTAACGGTATATATCCTAACCTAAGGCAACCTGCCATCTCGGATGTAATATTCTACAACCTTCCAGGCGTGTCGGAACCTACTTCTCGGTGGGAACATTACATGCGTCTATAACGGTATATATCATAATCTAAGGCAACCTAACATCTCGGATGCAATATTTGACAACATTCCTGGCCTATCGAACCCTACTTCTCGGAGGGAACAGTATATACGTCCATAACGTTATATATCCTAACCTAAGGCAACCTAACATCTCGGATGCAATATCTGACAACATTCCTGGCCTGTCGAACCCTACTTCCCCGAGGGAACAGTATAGACGTCTGTAACGTCATATATCCTAACCTAAGGCAACCTAACATCTCGGATGTAACATTTGACAACATTCCAGGCGTGTCGGTCCCTACGTCTCGGTGGTAACATTACATGCGTCTATAACGGTATATATCCTAATCTTAGGCAACCTAACATCTCGGATGTAACATTTTACAACATTCCAGGCGTGTCGGTCCCTACGTCTCGGTCGTAACATTACATGCGTCTATAACGTTATATATCCTAACCTAAGGCCTCCTAACATCTCGTATGTAATATTTGACAACATTCCTGGCGTGTCGAACCCTACTTCTCGGTGTGAACAGTATATACGTCTATAACGGTATATATCCTAACCTAAGGCAGCCTAACATCTCGGATGCAATATTTGACAACATTCCTGTCCTGTCGAACCCTACTTCTCGGAGGGAACATTATATACGTCTGTAACGTCATATATCCTAACCTCAGACAACCTAACATCTCGGATGTAACATTTGTCAACATTCCAGGCATGTCGGTCCCTACGTCTCGGTGGTAACATTACATGCGTCTATAACGGTATATATCCTAATCTTAGGCAACCTAACATCTCGGATGTAACATTTTACAACATTCCAGGCGTGTCGGTCCCTACGTCTCGGTCGTAACATTACATGCGTCTATAACGTTATATATCCTAACCTAAGGCCACATAACATCTCGTATGTAATATTTGACAACATTCCTGGCCTGTCGAACACTACTTCTCGGTGGGAACAGTATGTACGTCTATAACGACATATATCCTAACCAAAGGCAACCTAACATCTCGGATGTAACATTTTACAACATTCCAGGCGTGTCGGTCCCTACGTCTCGGTCGTAACATTACATGCGTCTATAACGTTATATATCCTAACCTAAGGCAACCTAACATCTCGGATGCAATATTTGACAACATTCCTGGCCTGTCGAACCCTACCATCCGGAGGGAACAGTATATACGTCTATAACGTCATATATCCTAACCTAAGGCAACCTAACATCTCGGATGTAACATTTGACAACATTCCAGGCGTGTCGGTCCCTACGTCTCGGTGGTAACATTACATGCGTCTATAACGGTATATATCCTAATCTTAGGCAACCTAACATCTCGGGTGTAACATTTTACAACATTCCAGGCGTGTCGGTCCCTACTTCTCGGTGGGAAAATTATATGCGTCTATAACGTTGTATATCCTAACCTAAGGCCTCCTAACATCTCGTATGTAATATTTGACAACATTCCTGGCGTGTCGAACCCTACTTCTCGGTGGGAACAGTATATACGTCTATAACGTTATATATCCTAACCTAAGGCAGCCTAACATCTCGGATGCAATATTTGACAACATTCCTGTCCTGTCGAACCCTACTTCTCGGAGGGAACATTATATACGTCTGTAACGTCATATATCCTAACCTCAGACAACCTAACATCACGGATGTAACATTTGTCAACATTCCAGGCGTGTCGGTCCCTACGTCTCGGTGGTAACATTACATGCGTCTATAACGTTATATATCCTAACCTAAGGCCACATAACATCTCGTATGTAATATTTGACAACATTCCTGGCGTGTCCAACCCTACCTCTCGGTGGGAACAGTATATAAGTGTATAACGTCAAATATCCTAACCTAAGGCAACCTAACATCTCGGATGTAACATTTGACAACATTCCAGGCATGTCGGTCCCTACGTCTCGGTGGTAACATTACATGCGTCTATAACGGTATATATCCTAATCTTAGGCAACCTAACATCTCGGATGTAACATTTTACAACATTCCAGGCGTGTCGGTCCCTACGTCTCGGTCGTAACATTACATGCGTCTATAACGTTATATATCCTAACCTAAGGCCACATAACATCTCGTATGTAATATTTGACAACATTCCTGGCCTGTCGAAACCTACTTCTCGGAGGGAACAGTATATACGTCTATAACGTTAGATATCCTAACCTAAGACAACCTAACATCAAGGATGTAACATTTGACAACATTCCAGGCGTGTCGGTCCCTACGTCTCGGTGGTAACATTACATGCGTCTATAACGTTATATATCCTAACCTAAGGCAACCTAACATCTCGGATGCAATATTTGACAACATTCCTGGCCTGTCGAAACCTACCATCCGGAGGGAACAGTATATACGTCTATAACGTCATATATCCTAACCTAAGGCAACCTAACATCTCGGATGTAACATTTGACAACATTCCAGGCGTGTCGGTCCATAAGTCTCGGTGGTAACATTACATGCGTCTATAACGGTATATATCCTAATCTTAGGCAACTTAACATCTCGGATGTAACATTTTACGACATTCCAGGCGTGTCGGTCCCTACGTCTCGGTCGTAACATTACATGCGTCTATAACGTTATATATCCTAACCTAAGGCCACCTAACATCTCGTATGTAATATTTGACAACATTCCTGGCGTGTCGAACCCTACTTCTCGGTGGGAACAGTATATACGTCTACAACGGTATATATCCTAACCTAAGGCAGCCTAACATCTCGGATGCAATATTTGACAACATTCCTGTCCTGTCGAACCCTACTTCTCAGAGGGAACATTATATACGTCTGTAACGTCATATATCCTAACCTAAGACAACCTAACATCTCGGATGTAACATTTGTCAACATTCCAGGCGTGTCGGTCCCTACGTCTCGGTGGTAACATTACATGCGTCTATAACGTTATATATCCTAACCTAAGGCCACATAACATCTCGTATGTAATATTTGACAACATTCCTGGCGTGTCGAAACCTACCTCTCGGTGGGAACAGTATATACGTCTATAACGTCATATATCCTAACCTAAGGCAACCTAACATCTCGGATGTAACATTTGACAACATTCCAGGCATGTCGGTCCCTACGTCTCGGTGGTAACATTACATGCGTCTATAACGGTATATATCCTAATCTTAGGCAACCTAACATCTCGGATGTAACATTTTACAACATTCCAGGCGTGTCGGTCCCTACGTCTCGGTCGTAACATTACATGCGTCTATAACGTTATATATCCTAACCTAAGGCAACCTAACATCTCGGATGCAATATTTGACAACATTCCTGGCCTGTCGAACCCTACTTCCCCGAGGGAACAGAATATACGTCTGTAACGTCATATATCCTAACCTAAGGCAACCTAACATCTCGGATGCAATATTTGACAACATTCCTGGCCTGTCGAAACCTACTTCTCGGAGGGAACAGTATATACGTCTATAACGTTATATATCCTAACCTAAGGCAACCTGACATCTCGGATGTATCATTCTACAACCTTCCAGGCGTGTCGGACCCTACTTCTCGGTGGGAACATTATATGCGTCTATAACGGTATATATCATAATCTAAGGCAACCTAACATCTCGGATGCAATATTTGACAACATTCCTGGCCTGTCGAACACTACTTCTCGGAGGGAACAGTATATACGTCTGTAACGTCATATATCCTAACCTAAGGCAACCTAACATCTCGGATGTAACATTTGACAACATTCCAGGCGTGTCGGTCCCTACGTCTCGGTGGTAACATTACATGCGTCTATAACGGTATATATCCTAATCTTAGGCAACCTAACATCTCGGATGTAACATTTTACAACATTCCAGGCGTGTCGAACCCTACCATCCGGAGGGAACAGTATATACGTCTATAACGTCATATATCCTAACCTAAGGCAACCTAACATCTCGGATGTAACATTTGACAACATTCCAGGCGTGTCGGTCCCTACGTCTCGGTGGTAACATTACATGCGTCTATAACGGTATATATCCTAATCTTAGGCAACCTAACATCTCGGATGTAACATTTTACAACATTCCAGGCGTGTCGGTCCCTACGTCTCGGTCGTAACATTACATGCGTCTATAACGTTATATATCCTAACCTAAGGCCTCCTAACATCTCGTATGTAATATTTGACAACATTCCTGGCGTGTCGAACCCTACTTCTCGGTGGGAACAGTATATACGTCTATAACGGTATATATCCTAACCTAAGGCAGCCTAACATCTCGGATGCAATATTTGACAACATTCCTGTCCTGTCGAACCCTACTTCTCGGAGGGAACATTATATACGTCTGTAACGTCATATATCCTAACCTCAGACAACCTAACATCACGGATGTAACATTTGTCAACATTCCAGGCGTGTCGGTCCCTACGTCTCGGTGGTAACATTACATGCGTCTATAACGTTATATATCCTAACCTAAGGCCACATAACATCTCGTATGTAATATTTGACAACATTCCTGGCGTGTCCAACCCTACCTCTCGGTGGGAACAGTATATACGTGTATAACGTCAAATATCCTAACCTAAGGCAACCTAACATCTCGGATGTAACATTTGACAACATTCCAGGCATGTCGGTCCCTACGTCTCGGTGGTAACATTACATGCGTCTATAACGGTATATATCCTAATCTTAGGCAACCTAACATCTCGGATGTAACATTTTACAACATTCCAGGCGTGTCGGTCCCTACGTCTCGGTCGTAACATTACATGCGTCTATAACGTTATATATCCTAACCTAAGGCCACATAACATCTCGTATGTAATATTTGACAACATTCCTGGCGTGTCGAACCCTACCTCTCGGTGGGAACATTATATACGTCTCTAACGTCATATATCCTAACCTAAGACAACCTAACATCTCGGATGTAACATTTGACAACATTCCAGGCGTGTCGGTCCCTACGTCTCGGTGGTAACATTACATGCGTCTATAACGTTATATATCCTAACCTAAGGCAACCTAACATCTCGGATGCAATATTTGACAACATTCCTGGCCTGTCGAACCCTACTTCCCGGAGGGAACAGTATATACGTCTGTAACGTCATATATCCTAACGTAAGGCAACCTAACATCTCGGATGTAACATTTGACAACATTCCAGGCGTGACGGTCCCTACGTGTCGGTGGTAACATTACATGCGTCTATAACGTTATATATCCTAACCTAAGGCAACCTATCATCTCGGATGCAATATTTGACAACATTCCTGGCCTGTCGAACCCTACTTCTCGGAGGGAACAGTATATATGTCTATAACGGTATATATCCTAACCTAAGGCAACCTGACATCTCGGATGTAATATTCTACAACCTTCCAGGCGTGTCGGACCCTACTTCTCGGTGGGAACATTATATGCGTCTATAACGGTATATATCATAATCTAAGGCAACCTAACATCTCGGATGCAATATTTGACAACATTCCTGGCCTATCGAACCCTACTTCTCGGTGGGAACAGTATATACGTCCATACCGTCATATATCCTAACCTAAGGCAACCTAACATCTCGGATGCAATATCTGACAACATTCCTGGCCTGTCGAACCCTAATTCCCCGAGGGAACAGAATATACGTCTGTAACGTCATATATCCTAACCTAAGGCAACCTAACATCTCGGATGCAATATTTGACAACATTCCTGGCGTGTCCAACCCTACCTCTCGGTGGGAACAGTATATAAGTGTATAACGTCAAATATCCTAACCTAAGGCAACCTAACATCTCGGATGTAACATTTGACAACATTCGAGGCATGTCGGTCCCTACGTCTCGGTGGTAACATTACATGCGTCTATAACGGTATATATCCTAATCTTAGGCAACCTAACATCTCGGATGTAACATTTTACAACATTCCAGGCGTGTCGGTCCCTACGTCTCGGTGGTAACATTACATGCGCCTATAACGTTATATATTCTAACCTAAGGCCACATAACATCTCGTATGTAATATTTGACAACATTCCTGGCCTGTCGAAACCTACTTCTCGGAGGGAACAGTATATACGTCTATAACGTTAGATATCCTAACCTAAGACAACCTAACATCAAGGATGTAACATTTGACAACATTCCAGGCGTGTCGGTCCCTACGTCTCGGTGGTAACATTACATGCGTCTATAACGTTATATATCCTAACCTAAGGCAACCTAACATCTCGGATGCAATATTTGACAACATTCCTGGCCTGTCGAAACCTACCATCCGGAGGGAACAGTATATACGTCTATAACGTCATATATCCTAACCTAAGGCAACCTAACATCTCGGATGTAACATTTGACAACATTCCAGGCGTGTCGGTCCATACGTCTCGGTGGTAACATTACATGCGTCTATAACGGTATATATCCTAATCTTAGGCAACTTAACATCTCGGATGTATCATTTTACCACATTCCAGGCGTGTCGGTCCCTACGTCTCGGTCGTAACATTACATGCGTCTATAACGTTATATATCCTAACCTAAGGCCACCTAACATCTCGTATGTAATATTTGACAACATTCCTGGCGTGTCGAACACTACTTCTCGGTGGGAACAGTATATACGTCTACAACGGTATATATCCTAACCTAAGGCAGCCTAACATCTCGGATGCAATATTTGACAACATTCCTGTCCTGTCGAACCCTACTTCTCGGAGGGAACATTATATACGTCTGTAACGTCATATATCCTAACCTAAGACAACCTAACATCTCGGATGTAACATTTGTCAACATTCCAGGCGTGTCGGTCCCTACGTCTCGGTGGTAACATTACATGCGTCTATAACGTTATATATCCTAACCTAAGGCCACATAACATCTCGTATGTAATATTTGACAACATTCCTGGCGTGTCCAACCCTACCTCTCGGTGGGAACAGTATATACGTGTATAACGTCAAATATCCTAACCTAAGGCAACCTAACATCTCGGATGTAACATTTGACAACATTCCAGGCATGTCGGTCCCTACGTCTCGGTGGTAACGTTACATGCGTCTATAACGGTATATATCCTAATCTTAGGCAACCTAACATCTCGGATGTAACATTTGACAACATTCCAGGCGTGTCGGTCCCTACGTCTCGGTCGTAACATTACATGCGTCTATAACGTTATATATCCTAACCTAAGGCCACATAACATCTCGTATGTAATATTTGACAACATTCCTGGCCTGTCGAACACTACTTCTCGGTGGGAACAGTATATACGTCTATAACGACATATATCCTAACCAAAGGCAACCTAACATCTCGGATGTCACATTTGACAACATTCCATGCGCGTCGGTCCCTACGTCTCGGTGGTAACAGTAATGCGTCTATAACGGCAACGTAACAACTCGGATGTAATATTTTACAACATTGCTGGCGTTTCGGACCCTACTTCTCGGTGGGAACAGTATATACGTCCATAACGTTATATATCCTGACCTAAGGCCACATAACATCTCGTATGTAATATTTGACAACATTCCTGGCGTGTCCAACCCTACCTCTCGGTGGGAACAGTATATAAGTGTTTAACGTCAAATATCCTAACCTAAGGCAACCTAACATCTCGGATGTAACATTTGACAACATTCCAGGCATGTCGGTCCCTACGTCTCGGTGGTAACATTACATGCGTCTATAACGGTATATATCCTAATCTTAGGCAACCTAACATCTCGGATGTAACATTTTACAACATTCCAGGCGTGTCGGTCCCTACGTCTCGGTGGTAACATTACATGCGTCTATAACGTTATATATCCTAACCTAAGGCAACCTAACATCTCGGATGCAATATTTGACAACATTCCTGGCCTGTCGAACCCTACTTCCCGGAGGGAACAGTATATACGTCTGTAACGTCATATATCCTAACGTAAGGCAACCTAACATCTCGGATGTAACATTTGACAACATTCCAGGCGTGACGGTCCCTACGTGTCGGTGGTAACATTACATGCGTCTATAACGTTATATATCCTAACCTAAGGCAACCTATCATCTCGGATGCAATATTTGACAACATTCCTGGCCTGTCGAACCCTACTTCTCGGAGGGAACAGTATATATGTCTATAACGGTATATATCCTAACCTAAGGCAACCTGACATCTCGGATGTAATATTCTACAACCTTCCAGGCGTGTCGGACCCTACTTCTCGGTGGGAACATTATATGCGTCTATAACGGTATATATCATAATCTAAGGCAACCTAACATCTCGGATGCAATATTTGACAACATTCCTGGCCTGTCGAACACTACTTCTCGGAGGGAACAGTATATACGTCTGTAACGTCATATATCCTAACCTAAGGCAACCTAACATCTCGGATGTAACATTTGACAACATTCCAGGCGTGTCGGTCCCTACGTCTCGGTGGTAACATTACATGCGTCTATAACGGTATATATCCTAATCTTAGGCAACCTAACATCTCGGATGTAACATTTTACAACATTCCAGGCGTGTCGGTCCCTACGTCTCGGTCGTAACATTACATGCGTCTATAACGTTATATATCCTAACCTAAGGCCTCCTAACATCTCGTATGTAATATTTGACAACATTCCTGGCGTGTCGAACCCTACTTCTCGGTGTGAACAGTATATACGTCTATAACGGTATATATCCTAACCTAAGGCAGCCTAACATCTCGGATGCAATATTTGACAACATTCCTGTCCTGTCGAACCCTACTTCTCGGAGGGAACATTATATACGTCTGTAACGTCATATATCCTAACCTCAGACAACCTAACATCTCGGATGTAACATTTGTCAACATTCCAGTCATGTCGGTCCCTACGTCTCGGTGGTAACATTACATGCGTCTATAACGTTATATATCCTAACCTAAGGCCTCCTAACATCTCGTATGTAATATTTGACAACATTCCTGGCGTGTCGAACCCTACTTCTCGGTGTGAACAGTATATACGTCTATAACGGTATATATCCTAACCTAAGGCAGCCTAACATCTCGGATGCAATATTTGACAACATTCCTGTCCTGTCGAACCCTACTTCTCGGAGGGAACATTATATACGTCTGTAACGTCATATATCCTAACCTCAGACAACCTAACATCTCGGATGTAACATTTGTCAACATTCCAGGCATGTCGGTCCCTACGTCTCGGTGGTAACATTACATGCGTCTATAACGGTATATATCCTAATCTTAGGCAACCTAACATCTCGGATGTAACATTTTACAACATTCCAGGCGTGTCGGTCCCTACGTCTCGGTCGTAACATTACATGCGTCTATAACGTTATATATCCTAACCTAAGGCCACATAACATCTCGTATGTAATATTTGACAACATTCCTGGCCTGTCGAACACTACTTCTCGGTGGGAACAGTATGTACGTCTATAACGACATATATCCTAACCAAAGGCAACCTAACATCTCGGATGTCACATTTGACAACATTCCATGCGTGTCGGTCCCTACGTCTCGGTGGTAACATTAATGCGTCTATAACGGCAACGTAACAACTCGGATGTAATATTTTACAACATTGCTGGCGTTTCGGACCCTACTTCTCGGTGGGAACAGTATATACGTCCATAACGTTATATATCCTAACCTAAGGCAACCTTACATCTCGGATGTAATATTCTACAACATTCCAGGCGTGTCGGACCCTACTTCTCGGTGGGAACATTATATGCGTCTATAACGTTGTATATCCTAATCTAAGGCAACCTGACATCTCGGATGCAATATTTGACAACATTCCTGGCCTGTCGAACTCTACTTCTCGGAGGGAACATTATATACGTCTGTAACGTCATATATCCTAACCTAAGACAACCTAACATCAAGGATGTAACATTTGACAACATTCCAGGCGTGTCGGTCCCTACGTCTCGGTGGTAACATTACATGCGTCTATAACGTTATATATCCTAACCTAAGGCAACCTAACATCTCGGATGCAATATTTGACAACATTCCTGGCCTGTCGAACCCTACCATCCGGAGGGAACAGTATATACGTCTATAACGTCATATATCCTAACCTAAGGCAACCTAACATCTCGGATGTAACATTTGACAACATTCCAGGCGTGTCGGTCCCTACGTCTCGGTGGTAACATTACATGCGTCTATAACGGTATATATCCTAATCTTAGGCAACCTAACATCTCGGATGTAACATTTTACAACATTCCAGGCGTGTCGGTCCCTACTTCTCGGTGGGAAAATTATATGCGTCTATAACGTTGTATATCCTAACCTAAGGCCTCCTAACATCTCGTATGTAATATTTGACAACATTCCTGGCGTGTCGAACCCTACTTCTCGGTGGGAACAGTATATACGTCTATAACGTTATATATCCTAACCTAAGGCAGCCTAACATCTCGGATGCAATATTTGACAACATTCCTGTCCTGTCGAACCCTACTTCTCGGAGGGAACATTATATACGTCTGTAACGTCATATATCCTAACCTCAGACAACCTAACATCACGGATGTAACATTTGTCAACATTCCAGGCGTGTCGGTCCCTACATCTCGGTGGTAACATTACATGCGTCTATAACGTTATATATCCTAACCTAAGGCCACATAACATCTCGTATGTAATATTTGACAACATTCCTGGCGTGTCCAACCCTACCTCTCGGTGGGAACAGTATATACGTGTATAACGTCAAATATCCTAACCTAAGGCAACCTAACATCTCGGATGTAACATTTGACAACATTCCAGGCATGTCGGTCCCTACGTCTCGGTGGTAACATTACATGCGTCTATAACGGTATATATCCTAATCTTAGGCAACCTAACATCTCGGATGTAACATTTTACAACATTCCAGGCGTGTCGGTCCCTACGTCTCGGTGGTAACATTACATGCGTCTATAACGTTATATATCCTAACCTAAGGCAACCTAACATCTCGGATGCAATATTTGACAACATTCCTGGCCTGTCGAACCCTACTTCCCGGAGGGAACAGTATATACGTCTGTAACGTCATATATCCTAACGTAAGGCAACCTAACATCTCGGATGTAACATTTGACAACATTCCAGGCGTGACGGTCCCTACGTGTCGGTGGTAACATTACATGCGTCTATAACGTTATATATCCTAACCTAAGGCAACCTATCATCTCGGATGCAATATTTGACAACATTCCTGGCCTGTCGAACCCTACTTCTCGGAGGGAACAGTATATATGTCTATAACGGTATATATCCTAACCTAAGGCAACCTGACATCTCGGATGTAATATTCTACAACCTTCCAGGCGTGTCGGACCCTACTTCTCGGTGGGAACATTATATGCGTCTATAACGGTATATATCATAATCTAAGGCAACCTAACATCTCGGATGCAATATTTGACAACATTCCTGGCCTGTCGAACACTACTTCTCGGAGGGAACAGTATATACGTCTGTAACGTCATATATCCTAACCTAAGGCAACCTAACATCTCGGATGTAACATTTGACCACATTCCAGGCGTGTCGGTCCCTACGTCTCGGTGGTAACATTACATGCGTCTATAACGGTATATATCCTAATCTTAGGCAACCTAACATCTCGGATGTAACATTTTACAACATTCCAGGCGTGTCGGTCCCTACGTCTCGGTCGTAACATTACATGCGTCTATAACGTTATATATCCTAACCTAAGGCCTCCTAACATCTCGTATGTAATATTTGACAACATTCCTGGCGTGTCGAACCCTACTTCTCGGTGTGAACAGTATATACGTCTATAACGGTATATATCCTAACCTAAGGCAGCCTAACATCTCGGATGCAATATTTGACAACATTCCTGTCCTGTCGAACCCTACTTCTCGGAGGGAACATTATATACGTCTGTAACGTCATATATCCTAACCTCAGACAACCTAACATCTCGGATGTAACATTTGTCAACATTCCAGGCATGTCGGTCCCTACGTCTCGGTGGTAACATTACATGCGTCTATAACGGTATATATCCTAATCTTAGGCAACCTAACATCTCGGATGTAACATTTTACAACATTCCAGGCGTGTCGGTCCCTACGTCTCGGTCGTAACATTACATGCGTCTATAACGTTATATATCCTAACCTAAGGCCACATAACATCTCGTATGTAATATTTGACAACATTCCTGGCCTGTCGAACACTACTTCTCGGTGGGAACAGTATGTACGTCTATAACGACATATATCCTAACCAAAGGCAACCTAACATCTCGGATGTCACATTTGACAACATTCCATGCGTGTCGGTCCCTACGTCTCGGTGGTAACATTAATGCGTCTATAACGGCAACGTAACAACTCGGATGTAATATTTTACAACATTGCTGGCGTTTCGGACCCTACTTCTCGGTGGGAACAGTATATACGTCCATAACGTTATATATCCTAACCTAAGGCAACCTTACATCTCGGATGTAATATTCTACAACATTCCAGGCGTGTCGGACCCTACTTCTCGGTGGGAACATTATATGCGTCTATAACGTTGTATATCCTAATCTAAGGCAACCTGACATCTCGGATGCAATATTTGACAACATTCCTGGCCTGTCGAACTCTACTTCTCGGAGGGAACATTATATACGTCTGTAACGTCATATATCCTAACCTAAGACAACCTAACATCAAGGATGTAACATTTGACAACATTCCAGGCGTGTCGGTCCCTACGTCTCGGTGGTAACATTACATGCGTCTATAACGTTATATATCCTAACCTAAGGCAACCTAACATCTCGGATGCAATATTTGACAACATTCCTGGCCTGTCGAACCCTACCATCCGGAGGGAACAGTATATACGTCTATAACGTCATATATCCTAACCTAAGGCAACCTAACATCTCGGATGTAACATTTGACAACATTCCAGGCGTGTCGGTCCCTACGTCTCGGTGGTAACATTACATGCGTCTATAACGGTATATATCCTAATCTTAGGCAACCTAACATCTCGGATGTAACATTTTACAACATTCCAGGCGTGTCGGTCCCTACTTCTCGGTGGGAAAATTATATGCGTCTATAACGTTGTATATCCTAACCTAAGGCCTCCTAACATCTCGTATGTAATATTTGACAACATTCCTGGCGTGTCGAACCCTACTTCTCGGTGGGAACAGTATATACGTCTATAACGTTATATATCCTAACCTAAGGCAGCCTAACATCTCGGATGCAATATTTGACAACATTCCTGTCCTGTCGAACCCTACTTCTCGGAGGGAACATTATATACGTCTGTAACGTCATATATCCTAACCTCAGACAACCTAACATCACGGATGTAACATTTGTCAACATTCCAGGCGTGTCGGTCCCTACGTCTCGGTGGTAACATTACATGCGTCTATAACGTTATATATCCTAACCTAAGGCCACATAACATCTCGTATGTAATATTTGACAACATTCCTGGCGTGTCCAACCCTACCTCTCGGTGGGAACAGTATATACGTGTATAACGTCAAATATCCTAACCTAAGGCAACCTAACATCTCGGATGTAACATTTGACAACATTCCAGGCATGTCGGTCCCTACGTCTCGGTGGTAACATTACATGCGTCTATAACGGTATATATCCTAATCTTAGGCAACCTAACATCTCGGATGTAACATTTTACAACATTCCAGGCGTGTCGGTCCCTACGTCTCGGTGGTAACATTACATGCGTCTATAACGTTATATATCCTAACCTAAGGCAACCTAACATCTCGGATGCAATATTTGACAACATTCCTGGCCTGTCGAACCCTACTTCCCGGAGGGAACAGTATATACGTCTGTAACGTCATATATCCTAACGTAAGGCAACCTAACATCTCGGATGTAACATTTGACAACATTCCAGGCGTGACGGTCCCTACGTGTCGGTGGTAACATTACATGCGTCTATAACGTTATATATCCTAACCTAAGGCAACCTATCATCTCGGATGCAATATTTGACAACATTCCTGGCCTGTCGAACCCTACTTCTCGGAGGGAACAGTATATATGTCTATAACGGTATATATCCTAACCTAAGGCAACCTGACATCTCGGATGTAATATTCTACAACCTTCCAGGCGTGTCGGACCCTACTTCTCGGTGGGAACATTATATGCGTCTATAACGGTATATATCATAATCTAAGGCAACCTAACATCTCGGATGCAATATTTGACAACATTCCTGGCCTGTCGAACACTACTTCTCGGAGGGAACAGTATATACGTCTGTAACGTCATATATCCTAACCTAAGGCAACCTAACATCTCGGATGTAACATTTGACCACATTCCAGGCGTGTCGGTCCCTACGTCTCGGTGGTAACATTACATGCGTCTATAACGGTATATATCCTAATCTTAGGCAACCTAACATCTCGGATGTAACATTTTACAACATTCCAGGCGTGTCGGTCCCTACGTCTCGGTCGTAACATTACATGCGTCTATAACGTTATATATCCTAACCTAAGGCCTCCTAACATCTCGTATGTAATATTTGACAACATTCCTGGCGTGTCGAACCCTACTTCTCGGTGTGAACAGTATATACGTCTATAACGGTATATATCCTAACCTAAGGCAGCCTAACATCTCGGATGCAATATTTGACAACATTCCTGTCCTGTCGAACCCTACTTCTCGGAGGGAACATTATATACGTCTGTAACGTCATATATCCTAACCTCAGACAACCTAACATCTCGGATGTAACATTTGTCAACATTCCAGGCATGTCGGTCCCTACGTCTCGGTGGTAACATTACATGCGTCTATAACGTTATATATCCTAACCTAAGGCCTCCTAACATCTCGTATGTAATATTTGACAACATTCCTGGCGTGTCGAACCCTACTTCTCGGTGTGAACAGTATATACGTCTATAACGGTATATATCCTAACCTAAGGCAGCCTAACATCTCGGATGCAATATTTGACAACATTCCTGTCCTGTCGAACCCTACTTCTCGGAGGGAACATTATATACGTCTGTAACGTCATATATCCTAACCTCAGACAACCTAACATCTCGGATGTAACATTTGTCAACATTCCAGGCATGTCGGTCCCTACGTCTCGGTGGTAACATTACATGCGTCTATAACGGTATATATCCTAATCTTAGGCAACCTAACATCTCGGATGTAACATTTTACAACATTCCAGGCGTGTCGGTCCCTACGTCTCGGTCGTAACATTACATGCGTCTATAACGTTATATATCCTAACCTAAGGCCACATAACATCTCGTATGTAATATTTGACAACATTCCTGGCCTGTCGAACACTACTTCTCGGTGGGAACAGTATGTACGTCTATAACGACATATATCCTAACCAAAGGCAACCTAACATCTCGGATGTCACATTTGACAACATTCCATGCGTGTCGGTCCCTACGTCTCGGTGGTAACATTAATGCGTCTATAACGGCAACGTAACAACTCGGATGTAATATTTTACAACATTGCTGGCGTTTCGGACCCTACTTCTCGGTGGGAACAGTATATACGTCCATAACGTTATATATCCTAACCTAAGGCAACCTTACATCTCGGATGTAATATTCTACAACATTCCAGGCGTGTCGGACCCTACTTCTCGGTGGGAACATTATATGCGTCTATAACGTTGTATATCCTAATCTAAGGCAACCTGACATCTCGGATGCAATATTTGACAACATTCCTGGCCTGTCGAACTCTACTTCTCGGAGGGAACATTATATACGTCTGTAACGTCATATATCCTAACCTAAGACAACCTAACATCAAGGATGTAACATTTGACAACATTCCAGGCGTGTCGGTCCCTACGTCTCGGTGGTAACATTACATGCGTCTATAACGTTATATATCCTAACCTAAGGCAACCTAACATCTCGGATGCAATATTTGACAACATTCCTGGCCTGTCGAACCCTACCATCCGGAGGGAACAGTATATACGTCTATAACGTCATATATCCTAACCTAAGGCAACCTAACATCTCGGATGTAACATTTGACAACATTCCAGGCGTGTCGGTCCCTACGTCTCGGTGGTAACATTACATGCGTCTATAACGGTATATATCCTAATCTTAGGCAACCTAACATCTCGGATGTAACATTTTACAACATTCCAGGCGTGTCGGTCCCTACTTCTCGGTGGGAAAATTATATGCGTCTATAACGTTGTATATCCTAACCTAAGGCCTCCTAACATCTCGTATGTAATATTTGACAACATTCCTGGCGTGTCGAACCCTACTTCTCGGTGGGAACAGTATATACGTCTATAACGTTATATATCCTAACCTAAGGCAGCCTAACATCTCGGATGCAATATTTGACAACATTCCTGTCCTGTCGAACCCTACTTCTCGGAGGGAACATTATATACGTCTGTAACGTCATATATCCTAACCTCAGACAACCTAACATCACGGATGTAACATTTGTCAACATTCCAGGCGTGTCGGTCCCTACGTCTCGGTGGTAACATTACATGCGTCTATAACGTTATATATCCTAACCTAAGGCCACATAACATCTCGTATGTAATATTTGACAACATTCCTGGCGTGTCCAACCCTACGTCTCGGTGGGAACAGTATATACGTGTATAACGTCAAATATCCTAACCTAAGGCAACCTAACATCTCGGATGTAACATTTGACAACATTCCAGGCATGTCGGTCCCTACGTCTCGGTGGTAACATTACATGCGTCTATAACGGTATATATCCTAATCTTAGGCAACCTAACATCTCGGATGTAACATTTTACAACATTCCAGGCGTGTCGGACCCTACGTCTCGGTCGTAACATTACATGCGTCTATAACGTTATATATCCTAACCTAAGGCCACATAACGTCTCGTATGTAATATTTGACAACATACCTGGCCTGTCGAACACTACTTCTCGGTGGGAACAGTATATACGTCTATAACGACATATATCCTAACCAAAGGCAACCTAACATCTCGGATGTCACATTTGATAACATTCCATGCGCGTCGGTCCTTACGTCTCGGTGGTAACAGTAATGCGTCTATAACGGCAACGTAACAACTCGGATGTAATATTTTACAACATTGCTGGCGTTTCGGACCCTACTTCTCGGTGGGAACAGTATATACGTCCATAACGTTATATATCCTAACCTAAGGCCACATAACATCTCGTATGTAATATTTGACAACATTCCTGGCGTGTCCAACCCTACCTCTCGGTGGGAACAGTATATAAGTGTATAACGTCAAATATCCTAACCTAAGGCAACCTAACATCTCGGATGTAACATTTGACAACATTCCAGGCATGTCGGTCCCTACGTCTCGGTGGTAACATTACATGCGTCTATAACGGTATATATCCTAATCTTAGGCAACCTAACATCTCGGATGTAACATTTTACAACATTCCAGGCGTGTCGGTCCCTACGTCTCGGTCGTAACATTACATGCGTCTATAACGTTATATATCCTAACCTAAGGCCACATAACATCTCGTATGTAATATTTGACAACATTCCTGGCCTGTCGAAACCTACTTCTCGGAGGGAACAGTATATACGTCTATAACGTTAGATATCCTAACCTAAGACAACCTAACATCAAGGATGTAACATTTGACAACATTCCAGGCGTGTCGGTCCCTACGTCTCGGTGGTAACATTACATGCGTCTATAACGTTATATATCCTAACCTAAGGCAACCTAACATCTCGGATGCAATATTTGACAACATTCCTGGCCTGTCGAAACCTACCATCCGGAGGGAACAGTATATACGTCTATAACGTCATATATCCTAACCTAAGGCAACCTAACATCTCGGATGTAACATTTGACAACATTCCAGGCGTGTCGGTCCATACGTCTCGGTGGTAACATTACATGCGTCTATAACGGTATATATCCTAATCTTAGGCAACTTAACATCTCGGATGTAACATTTTACCACATTCCAGGCGTGTCGGTCCCTACGTCTCGGTCGTAACATTACATGCGTCTATAACGTTATATATCCTAACCTAAGGCCACCTAACATCTCGTATGTAATATTTGACAACATTCCTGGCGTGTCGAACCCTACTTCTCGGTGGGAACAGTATATACGTCTACAACGGTATATATCCTAACCTAAGGCAGCCTAACATCTCGGATGCAATATTTGACAACATTCCTGTCCTGTCGAACCCTACTTCTCAGAGGGAACATTATATACGTCTGTAACGTCATATATCCTAACCTAAGACAACCTAACATCTCGGATGTAACATTTGTCAACATTCCAGGCGTGTCGGTCCCTACGTCTCGGTGGTAACATTACATGCGTCTATAACGTTATATATCCTAACCTAAGGCCACATAACATCTCGTATGTAATATTTGACAACATTCCTGGCGTGTCGAAACCTACCTCTCGGTGGGAACAGTATATACGTCTATAACGTCATATATCCTAACCTAAGGCAACCTAACATCTCGGATGTAACATTTGACAACATTCCAGGCATGTCGGTCCCTACGTCTCGGTGGTAACATTACATGCGTCTATAACGGTATATATCCTAATCTTAGGCAACCTAACATCTCGGATGTAACATTTTACAACATTCCAGGCGTGTCGGTCCCTACGTCTCGGTCGTAACATTACATGCGTCTATAACGTTATATATCCTAACCTAAGGCAACCTAACATCTCGGATGCAATATTTGACAACATTCCTGGCCTGTCGAACCCTACTTCCCCGAGGGAACAGAATATACGTCTGTAACGTCATATATCCTAACCTAAGGCAACCTAACATCTCGGATGCAATATTTGACAACATTCCTGGCCTGTCGAAACCTACTTCTCGGAGGGAACAGTATATACGTCTATAACGTTATATATCCTAACCTAAGGCAACCTGACATCTCGGATGTATCATTCTACAACCTTCCAGGCGTGTCGGACCCTACTTCTCGGTGGGAACATTATATGCGTCTATAACGGTATATATCATAATCTAAGGCAACCTAACATCTCGGATGCAATATTTGACAACATTCCTGGCCTGTCGAACACTACTTCTCGGAGGGAACAGTATATACGTCTGTAACGTCATATATCCTAACCTAAGGCAACCTAACATCTCGGATGTAACATTTGACAACATTCCAGGCGTGTCGGTCCCTACGTCTCGGTGGTAACATTACATGCGTCTATAACGGTATATATCCTAATCTTAGGCAACCTAACATCTCGGATGTAACATTTTACAACATTCCAGGCGTGTCGAACCCTACCATCCGGAGGGAACAGTATATACGTCTATAACGTCATATATCCTAACCTAAGGCAACCTAACATCTCGGATGTAACATTTGACAACATTCCAGGCGTGTCGGTCCCTACGTCTCGGTGGTAACATTACATGCGTCTATAACGGTATATATCCTAATCTTAGGCAACCTAACATCTCGGATGTAACATTTTACAACATTCCAGGCGTGTCGGTCCCTACGTCTCGGTCGTAACATTACATGCGTCTATAACGTTATATATCCTAACCTAAGGCCTCCTAACATCTCGTATGTAATATTTGACAACATTCCTGGCGTGTCGAACCCTACTTCTCGGTGGGAACAGTATATACGTCTATAACGGTATATATCCTAACCTAAGGCAGCCTAACATCTCGGATGCAATATTTGACAACATTCCTGTCCTGTCGAACCCTACTTCTCGGAGGGAACATTATATACGTCTGTAACGTCATATATCCTAACCTCAGACAACCTAACATCACGGATGTAACATTTGTCAACATTCCAGGCGTGTCGGTCCCTACGTCTCGGTGGTAACATTACATGCGTCTATAACGTTATATATCCTAACCTAAGGCCACATAACATCTCGTATGTAATATTTGACAACATTCCTGGCGTGTCCAACCCTACCTCTCGGTGGGAACAGTATATACGTGTATAACGTCAAATATCCTAACCTAAGGCAACCTAACATCTCGGATGTAACATTTGACAACATTCCAGGCATGTCGGTCCCTACGTCTCGGTGGTAACATTACATGCGTCTATAACGGTATATATCCTAATCTTAGGCAACCTAACATCTCGGATGTAACATTTTACAACATTCCAGGCGTGTCGGTCCCTACGTCTCGGTCGTAACATTACATGCGTCTATAACGTTATATATCCTAACCTAAGGCCACATAACATCTCGTATGTAATATTTGACAACATTCCTGGCCTGTCGAAACCTACTTCTCGGAGGGAACAGTATATACGTCTATAACGTTAGATATCCTAACCTAAGACAACCTAACATCAAGGATGTAACATTTGACAACATTCCAGGCGTGTCGGTCCCTACGTCTCGGTGGTAACATTACATGCGTCTATAACGTTATATATCCTAACCTAAGGCAACCTAACATCTCGGATGCAATATTTGACAACATTCCTGGCCTGTCGAAACCTACCATCCGGAGGGAACAGTATATACGTCTATAACGTCATATATCCTAACCTAAGGCAACCTAACATCTCGGATGTAACATTTGACAACATTCCAGGCGTGTCGGTCCATACGTCTCGGTGGTAACATTACATGCGTCTATAACGGTATATATCCTAATCTTAGGCAACTTAACATCTCGGATGTAACATTTTACCACATTCCAGGCGTGTCGGTCCCTACGTCTCGGTCGTAACATTACATGCGTCTATAACGTTATATATCCTAACCTAAGGCCACCTAACATCTCGTATGTAATATTTGACAACATTCCTGGTGTGTCGAACACTACTTCTCGGTGGGAACAGTATATACGTCTACAACGGTATATATCCTAACCTAAGGCAGCCTAACATCTCGGATGCAATATTTGACAACATTCCTGTCCTGTCGAACCCTACTTCTCGGAGGGAACATTATATACGTCTGTAACGTCATATATCCTAACCTAAGACAACCTAACATCTCGGATGTAACATTTGTCAACATTCCAGGCGTGTCGGTCCCTACGTCTCGGTGGTAACATTACATGCGTCTATAACGTTATATATCCTAACCTAAGGCCACATAACATCTCGTATGTAATATTTGACAACATTCCTGGCGTGTCCAACCCTACCTCTCGGTGGGAACAGTATATAAGTGTATAACGTCAAATATCCTAACCTAAGGCAACCTAACATCTCGGATGTAACATTTGACAACATTCGAGGCATGTCGGTCCCTACGTCTCGGTGGTAACATTACATGCGTCTATAACGGTATATATCCTAATCTTAGGCAACCTAACATCTCGGATGTAACATTTTACAACATTCCAGGCGTGTCGGTCCCTACGTCTCGGTGGTAACATTACATGCGTCTATAACGTTATATATTCTAACCTAAGGCCACATAACATCTCGTATGTAATATTTGACAACATTCCTGGCCTGTCGAAACCTACTTCTCGGAGGGAACAGTATATACGTCTATAACGTTAGATATCCTAACCTAAGACAACCTAACATCAAGGATGTAACATTTGACAACATTCCAGGCGTGTCGGTCCCTACGTCTCGGTGGTAACATTACATGCGTCTATAACGTTATATATCCTAACCTAAGGCAACCTAACATCTCGGATGCAATATTTGACAACATTCCTGGCCTGTCGAAACCTACCATCCGGAGGGAACAGTATATACGTCTATAACGTCATATATCCTAACCTAAGGCAACCTAACATCTCGGATGTAACATTTGACAACATTCCAGGCGTGTCGGTCCATACGTCTCGGTGGTAACATTACATGCGTCTATAACGGTATATATCCTAATCTTAGGCAACTTAACATCTCGGATGTAACATTTTACCACATTCCAGGCGTGTCGGTCCCTACGTCTCGGTCGTAACATTACATGCGTCTATAACGTTATATATCCTAACCTAAGGCCACCTAACATCTCGTATGTAATATTTGACAACATTCCTGGTGTGTCGAACACTACTTCTCGGTGGGAACAGTATATACGTCTACAACGGTATATATCCTAACCTAAGGCAGCCTAACATCTCGGATGCAATATTTGACAACATTCCTGTCCTGTCGAACCCTACTTCTCGGAGGGAACATTATATACGTCTGTAACGTCATATATCCTAACCTAAGACAACCTAACATCTCGGATGTAACATTTGTCAACATTCCAGGCGTGTCGGTCCCTACGTCTCGGTGGTAACATTACATGCGTCTATAACGTTATATATCCTAACCTAAGGCCACATAACATCTCGTATGTAATATTTGACAACATTCCTGGCGTGTCCAACCCTACCTCTCGGTGGGAACAGTATATAAGTGTATAACGTCAAATATCCTAACCTAAGGCAACCTAACATCTCGGATGTAACATTTGACAACATTCGAGGCATGTCGGTCCCTACGTCTCGGTGGTAACATTACATGCGTCTATAACGGTATATATCCTAATCTTAGGCAACCTAACATCTCGGATGTAACATTTTACAACATTCCAGGCGTGTCGGTCCCTACGTCTCGGTGGTAACATTACATGCGTCTATAACGTTATATATTCTAACCTAAGGCCACATAACATCTCGTATGTAATATTTGACAACATTCCTGGCCTGTCGAAACCTACTTCTCGGAGGGAACAGTATATACGTCTATAACGTTAGATATCCTAACCTAAGACAACCTAACATCAAGGATGTAACATTTGACAACATTCCAGGCGTGTCGGTCCCTACGTCTCGGTGGTAACATTACATGCGTCTATAACGTTATATATCCTAACCTAAGGCAACCTAACATCTCGGATGCAATATTTGACAACATTCCTGGCCTGTCGAAACCTACCATCCGGAGGGAACAGTATATACGTCTATAACGTCATATATCCTAACCTAAGGCAACCTAACATCTCGGATGTAACATTTGACAACATTCCAGGCGTGTCGGTCCATACGTCTCGGTGGTAACATTACATGCGTCTATAACGGTATATATCCTAATCTTAGGCAACTTAACATCTCGGATGTAACATTTTACCACATTCCAGGCGTGTCGGTCCCTACGTCTCGGTCGTAACATTACATGCGTCTATAACGTTATATATCCTAACCTAAGGCCACCTAACATCTCGTATGTAATATTTGACAACATTCCTGGCGTGTCGAACCCTACTTCTCGGAGGGAACAGTATATATGTCTATAACGGTATATATCCTAACCTAAGGCAACCTGACATCTCGGATGCAATATTTGACAACATTCCTGTCCTGTCGAACCCTACTTCTCGGAGGGAACATTATATACGTCTGTAACGTCATATATCCTAACCTAAGACAACCTAACATCTCGGATGTAACATTTGTCAACATTCCAGGCGTGTCGGTCCCTACGTCTCGGTGGTAACATTACATGCGTCTATAACGTTATATATCCTAACCTAAGGCCACATAACATCTCGTATGTAATATTTGACAACATTCCTGGCGTGTCGAAACCTACCTCTCGGTGGGAACAGTATATACGTCTATAACGTCATATATCCTAACCTAAGGCAACCTAACATCTCGGATGCAATATTTGACAACATTCCTGGCCTGTCGAAACCTACTTCTCGGAGGGAACAGTATATACGTCTATAACGTTATATATCCTAACCTAAGGCAACCTGACATCTCGGATGTATCATTCTACAACATTCCAGGCGTGTCGGACCCTACTTCTCGGTGGGAACATTATATGCGTCTATAACGTTGTATATCCTAATCTAAGGCAACCTAACATCTCGGATGCTATATTTGACAACATTCCCGGCCTGTCGAACCCTACGTCCCGGAGGGAACAGTATATACGTCTATAACGGTATATATCCTAATCTAAGGCAACCTAACATCTCGGATGCAATATTTGACAACATTCCTAGACTGTCGAACCCTACTTCTCGGAGGGAACATTATATACGTCTGTAACGTCATATATCCTAACCTAAGACAACCTAACATCAAGGATGTAACATTTGACAACATTCCAGGCGTGTCGGTCCCTACGTCTCGGTGGTAACATTACATGCGTCTATAACGTTATATATCCTAACCTAAGGCCACATAACATCTCGTATGTAATATTTGACAACATTCCTGGCCTGTCGAAACCTACTTCTCGGAGGGAACAGTATATACGTCTATAACGTTAGACATCCTAACCTAAGACAACCTAACATCAAGGATGTAACATTTGACAACATTCCAGGCGTGTCGGTCCCTACGTCTCGGTGGTAACATTACATGCGTCTATAACGTTATATATCCTAACCTAAGGCAACCTAACATCTCGGATGCAATATTTGACAACATTCCTGGCCTGTCGAAACCTACCATCCGGAGGAAACAGTATATACGTCTATAACGTCATATATCCTAACCTAAGGCAACCTAACATCTCGGATGTAACATTTGACAACATTCCAGGCGTGTCGGTCCATACGTCTCGGTGGTAACATTACATGCGTCTGTAACGGTATATATCCTAATCTTAGGCAACTTAACATCTCGGATGTAACATTTTACCACATTCCAGGCGTGTCGGTCCCTACGTCTCGGTCGTAACATTACATGCGTCTATAACGTTATATATCCTAACCTAAGGCCACCTAACATCTCGTATGTAATATTTGACAACATTCCTGGCGTGTCGAACCCTACTTCTCGGTGGGAACAGTATATACGTCTACAACGGTATATATCCTAACCTAAGGCAGCCTAACATCTCGGATGCAATATTTGACAACATTCCTGTCCTGTCGAACCCTACTTCTCGGAGGGAACATTATATACGTCTGTAACGTCATATATCCTAACCTAAGACAACCTAACATCTCGGATGTAACATTTGTCAACATTCCAGGCGTGTCGGTCCCTACGTCTCGGTGGTAACATTACATGCGTCTATAACGTTATATATCCTAACCTAAGGCCACATAACATCTCGTATGTAATATTTGACAACATTCCTGGCGTGTCGAAACCTACCTCTCGGTGGGAACAGTATATACGTCTATAACGTCATATATCCTAACCTAAGGCAACCTAACATCTCGGATGTAACATTTGACAACATTCCAGGCATGTCGGTCCCTACGTCTCGGTGGTAACATTACATGCGTCTATAACGGTATATATCCTAATCTTAGGCAACCTAACATCTCGGATGTAACATTTTACAACATTCCAGGCGTGTCGGTCCCTACGTCTCGGTCGTAACATTACATGCGTCTATAACGTTATATATCCTAACCTAAGGCCACATAACATCTCGTATGTAATATTTGACAACATTCCTGGCGTGTCGAACCCTACCTCTCGGTGGGAACATTATATACGTCTCTAACGTCATATATCCTAACCTAAGACAACCTAACATCTCGGATGTAACATTTGACAACATTCCAGGCGTGTCGGTCCCTACGTCTCGGTCGTAACATTACATGCGTCTATAACGTTATATATCCTAACCTAAGGCCTCCTAACATCTCGTATGTAATATTTGACAACATTCCTGGCGTGTCGAACCCTACTTCTCGGTGGGAACAGTATAAACGTCTATAACGGTATATATCCTAACCTAAGGCAGCCTAACATCTCGGATGCAATATTTGACAACATTCCTGTCCTGTCGAACCCTACTTCTCGGAGGGAACATTATATACGTCTGTAACGTCATATATCCTAACCTCAGACAACCTAACATCTCGGATGTAACATTTGTCAACATTCCAGGCGTGTCGGACCCTACGTCTCGGTGGTAACATTACATGCGTCTATAACGTTATATATCCTAACCTAAGGCCACATAACATCTCGTATGTAATATTTGACAACATTCCTGGCGTGTCGAACCCTACCTCTCGGTGGGAACAGTATATACGTCTATAACGTCATATATCCTAACCTAAGGCAACCTAACATCTCGGATGTAACATTTGACAACATTCCAGGCGTGTCGGTCCCTACGTCTCGGTGGTAACATTACATGCGTCTATAACGGTATATATCCTAATCTTAGGCAACCTAACATCTCGGATGTAACATTTTACAACATTCCAGGCGTGTCGGTCCCTACGTCTCGGTCGTAACATTACATGCGTCTATAACGTTATATATCCTAACCTAAGGCCTCCTAACATCTCGTATGTAATATTTGACAACATTCCTGGCGTGTCGAACCCTACTTCTCGGTGGGAACAGTATATACGTCTATAACGGTATATATCCTAACCTAAGGCAGCCTAACATCTCGGATGCAATATTTGACAACATTCCTGTCCTGTCGAACCCTACTTCTCGGAGGGAACATTATATACGTCTGTAACGTCATATATCCTAACCTCAGACAACCTAACATCACGGATGTAACATTTGTCAACATTCAAGGCGTGTCGGTCCCTACGTCTCGGTGGTAACATTACATGCGTCTATAACGTTATATATCCTAACCTAAGGCCACATAACATCTCGTATGTAATATTTGACAACATTCCTGGCGTGTCCAACCCTACCTCTCGGTGGGAACAGGATATACGTGTATAACGTCAAATATCCTAACCTAAGGCAACCTAACATCTCGGATGTAACATTTGACAACATTCCAGGCATGTCGGTCCCTACGTCTCGGTGGTAACATTACATGCGTCTATAACGGTATATATCCTAATCTTAGGCAACCTAACATCTCGGATGTAACATTTTACAACATTCCAGGCGTGTCGGTCCCTACGTCTCGGTCGTAACATTACATGCGTCTATAACGTTATATATCCTAACCTAAGGCCACATAACATCTCGTATGTAATATTTGACAACATACCTGGCCTGTCGAACACTACTTCTCGGTGGGAACAGTATATACGTCTATAACGACATATATCCTAACCAAAGGCAACCTAACATCTCGGATGTCACATTTGACAACATTCCATGCGCGTCGGTCCCTACGTCTCGGTGGTAACAGTAATGCGTCTATAACGGCAACGTAACAACTCGGATGTAATATTTTACAACATTGCTGGCGTTTCGGACCCTACTTCTCGGTGGGAACAGTATATACGTCCATAACGTTATATATCCTAACCTAAGGCCACATAACATCTCGTATGTAATATTTGACAACATTCCTGGCGTGTCCAACCCTACCTCTCGGAGGGAACAGTATATAAGTGTATAACGTCAAATATCCTAACCTAAGGCAACCTAACATCTCGGATGTAACATTTGACAACATTCCAGGCATGTCGGTCCCTACGTCTCGGTGGTAACATTACATGCGTCTATAACGGTATATATCCTAATCTTAGGCAACCTAACATCTCGGATGTAACATTTTACAACATTCCAGGCGTGTCGGTCCCTACGTCTCGGTCGTAACATTACATGCGTCTATAACGTTATATATCCTAACCTAAGGCCACATAACATCTCGTATGTAATATTTGACAACATTCCTGGCCTGTCGAAACCTACTTCTCGGAGGGAACAGTATATACGTCTATAACGTTAGATATCCTAACCTAAGACAACCTAACATCAAGGATGTAACATTTGACAACATTCCAGGCGTGTCGGTCCCTACGTCTCGGTGGTAACATTACATGCGTCTATAACGTTATATATCCTAACCTAAGGCAACCTAACATCTCGGATGCAATATTTGACAACATTCCTGGCCTGTCGAAACCTACCATCCGGAGGGAACAGTATATACGTCTATAACGTCATATATCCTAACCTAAGGCAACCTAACATCTCGGATGTAACATTTGACAACATTCCAGGCGTGTCGGTCCATACGTCTCGGTGGTAACATTACATGCGTCTATAACGGTATATATCCTAATCTTAGGCAACTTAACATCTCGGATGTAACATTTTACCACATTCCAGGCGTGTCGGTCCCTACGTCCCGGTCGTAACATTACATGCGTCTATAACGTTATATATCCTAACCTAAGGCCACATAACATCTCGTATGTAATATTTGACAACATTCCTGGCGTGTCGAAACCTACCTCTCGGTGGGAACAGTATATACGTCTATAACGTCATATATCCTAACCTAAGGCAACCTAACATCTCGGATGTAACATTTGACAACATTCCAGGCATGTCGGTCCCTACGTCTCGGTGGTAACATTACATGCGTCTATAACGGTATATATCCTAATCTTAGGCAACCTAACATCTCGGATGTAACATTTTACAACATTCCAGGCGTGTCGGTCCCTACGTCTCGGTCGTAACATTACATGCGTCTATAACGTTATATATCCTAACCTAAGGCCACATAACATCTCGTATGTAATATTTGACAACATTCCTGGCGTGTCGAACCCTACCTCTCGGTGGGAACATTATATACGTCTCTAACGTCATATATCCTAACCTAAGACAACCTAACATCTCGGATGTAACATTTGACAACATTCCAGGCGTGTCGGTCCCTACGTCTCGGTGGTAACATTACATGCGTCTATAACGTTATATATCCTAACCTAAGGCAACCTAACATCTCGGATGCAATATTTGACAACATTCCTGGCCTGTCGAACCCTACTTCCCGGAGGGAACAGTATATACGTCTGTAACGTCATATATCCTAACGTAAGGCAACCTAACATCTCGGATGTAACATTTGACAACATTCCAGGCGTGACGGTCCCTACGTGTCGGTGGTAACATTACATGCGTCTATAACGTTATATATCCTAACCTAAGGCAACCTATCATCTCGGATGCAATATTTGACAACATTCCTGGCCTGTCGAACCCTACTTCTCGGAGGGAACAGTATATATGTCTATAACGGTATATATCCTAACCTAAGGCAACCTGACATCTCGGATGTAATATTCTACAACCTTCCAGGCGTGTCGGACCCTACTTCTCGGTGGGAACATTATATGCGTCTATAACGGTATATATCATAATCTAAGGCAACCTAACATCTCGGATGCAATATTTGACAACATTCCTGGCCTATCGAACCCTACTTCTCGGTGGGAACAGTATATACGTCCATACCGTCATATATCCTAACCTAAGGCAACCTAACATCTCGGATGCAATATCTGACAACATTCCTGCCCTGTCGAACCCTACTTCCCCGAGGGAACAGAATATAC
Organism: Xylocopa violacea; assembly: GCA_963969225.1. Taxonomy (NCBI): domain Eukaryota; kingdom Metazoa; phylum Arthropoda; class Insecta; order Hymenoptera; family Apidae; genus Xylocopa; species Xylocopa violacea. Next base: position 18,917,802 of record CAXAJV010000004.1, read on the forward strand.
GTCTGTAACGTCATATATCCTAACCTAAGGCAACCTAACATCTCGGATGCAATATTTGACAACATTCCTGGCCTGTCGAAACCTACTTCTCGGAGGGAACAGTATATACGTCTATAACGTTATATATCCTAACCTAAGGCAACCTGACATCTCGGATGTATCATTCTACAACATTCCAGGCGTGTCGGACCCTACTTCTCGGTGGGAACATTATATGCGTCTATAACGTTGTATATCCTAATCTAAGGCAACCTAACATCTCGGATGCTATATTTGACAACATTCCCGGCCTGTCGAACCCTACGTCCCGGAGGGAACAGTATATACGTCTATAACGGTATATATCCTAATCTAAGGCAACCTAACATCTCGGATGCAATATTTGACAACATTCCTAGACTGTCGAACCCTACTTCTCGGAGGGAACATTATATACGTCTGTAACGTCATATATCCTAACCTAAGACAACCTAACATCAAGGATGTAACATTTGACAACATTCCAGGCGTGTCGGTCCCTACGTCTCGGTGGTAACATTACATGCGTCTATAACGTTATATATCCTAACCTAAGGCCACATAACATCTCGTATGTAATATTTGACAACATTCCTGGCCTGTCGAAACCTACTTCTCGGAGGGAACAGTATATACGTCTATAACGTTAGATATCCTAACCTAAGACAACCTAACATCAAGGATGTAACATTTGACAACATTCCAGGCGTGTCGGTCCCTACGTCTCGGTGGTAACATTACATGCGTCTATAACGTTATATATCCTAACCTAAGGCAACCTAACATCTCGGATGCAATATTTGACAACATTCCTGGCCTGTCGAAACCTACCATCCGGAGGGAACAGTATATACGTCTATAACGTCATATATCCTAACCTAAGGCAACCTAACATCTCGGATGTAACATTTGACAACATTCCAGGCGTGTCGGTCCATACGTCTCGGTGGTAACATTACATGCGTCTATAACGGTATATATCCTAATCTTAGGCAACTTAACATCTCGGATGTAACATTTGTCAACATTCAAGGCGTGTCGGTCCCTACGTCTCGGTGGTAACATTACATGCGTCTATAACGTTATATATCCTAACCTAAGGCCACATAACATCTCGTATGTAATATTTGACAACATTCCTGGCGTGTCCAACCCTACCTCTCGGTGGGAACAGGATATACGTGTATAACGTCAAATATCCTAACCTAAGGCAACCTAACATCTCGGATGTAACATTTGACAACATTCCAGGCATGTCGGTCCCTACGTCTCGGTGGTAACATTACATGCGTCTATAACGGTATATATCCTAATCTTAGGCAACCTAACATCTCGGATGTAACATTTTACAACATTCCAGGCGTGTCGGTCCCTACGTCTCGGTCGTAACATTACATGCGTCTATAACGTTATATATCCTAACCTAAGGCCACATAACATCTCGTATGTAATATTTGACAACATACCTGGCCTGTCGAACACTACTTCTCGGTGGGAACAGTATATACGTCTATAACGACATATATCCTAACCAAAGGCAACCTAACATCTCGGATGTCACATTTGACAACATTCCATGCGCGTCGGTCCCTACGTCTCGGTGGTAACAGTAATGCGTCTATAACGGCAACGTAACAACTCGGATGTAATATTTTACAACATTGCTGGCGTTTCGGACCCTACTTCTCGGTGGGAACAGTATATACGTCCATAACGTTATATATCCTAACCTAAGGCCACATAACATCTCGTATGTAATATTTGACAACATTCCTGGCGTGTCCAACCCTACCTCTCGGAGGGAACAGTATATAAGTGTATAACGTCAAATATCCTAACCTAAGGCAACCTAACATCTCGGATGTAACATTTGACAACATTCCAGGCATGTCGGTCCCTACGTCTCGGTGGTAACATTACATGCGTCTATAACGGTATATATCCTAATCTTAGGCAACCTAACATCTCGGATGTAACATTTTACAACATTCCAGGCGTGTCGGTCCCTACGTCTCGGTCGTAACATTACATGCGTCTATAACGTTATATATCCTAACCTAAGGCCACATAACATCTCGTATGTAATATTTGACAACATTCCTGGCCTGTCGAAACCTACTTCTCGGAGGGAACAGTATATACGTCTATAACGTTAGATATCCTAACCTAAGACAACCTAACATCAAGGATGTAACATTTGACAACATTCCAGGCGTGTCGGTCCCTACGTCTCGGTGGTAACATTACATGCGTCTATAACGTTATATATCCTAACCTAAGGCAACCTAACATCTCGGATGCAATATTTGACAACATTCCTGGCCTGTCGAAACCTACCATCCGGAGGGAACAGTATATACGTCTATAACGTCATATATCCTAACCTAAGGCAACCTAACATCTCGGATGTAACATTTGACAACATTCCAGGCGTGTCGGTCCATACGTCTCGGTGGTAACATTACATGCGTCTATAACGGTATATATCCTAATCTTAGGCAACTTAACATCTCGGATGTAACATTTTACCACATTCCAGGCGTGTCGGTCCCTACGTCCCGGTCGTAACATTACATGCGTCTATAACGTTATATATCCTAACCTAAGGCCACATAACATCTCGTATGTAATATTTGACAACATTCCTGGCGTGTCGAAACCTACCTCTCGGTGGGAACAGTATATACGTCTATAACGTCATATATCCTAACCTAAGGCAACCTAACATCTCGGATGTAACATTTGACAACATTCCAGGCATGTCGGTCCCTACGTCTCGGTGGTAACATTACATGCGTCTATAACGGTATATATCCTAATCTTAGGCAACCTAACATCTCGGATGTAACATTTTACAACATTCCAGGCGTGTCGGTCCCTACGTCTCGGTCGTAACATTACATGCGTCTATAACGTTATATATCCTAACCTAAGGCCACATAACATCTCGTATGTAATATTTGACAACATTCCTGGCGTGTCGAACCCTACCTCTCGGTGGGAACATTATATACGTCTCTAACGTCATATATCCTAACCTAAGACAACCTAACATCTCGGATGTAACATTTGACAACATTCCAGGCGTGTCGGTCCCTACGTCTCGGTGGTAACATTACATGCGTCTATAACGTTATATATCCTAACCTAAGGCAACCTAACATCTCGGATGCAATATTTGACAACATTCCTGGCCTGTCGAACCCTACTTCCCGGAGGGAACAGTATATACGTCTGTAACGTCATATATCCTAACGTAAGGCAACCTAACATCTCGGATGTAACATTTGACAACATTCCAGGCGTGACGGTCCCTACGTGTCGGTGGTAACATTACATGCGTCTATAACGTTATATATCCTAACCTAAGGCAACCTATCATCTCGGATGCAATATTTGACAACATTCCTGGCCTGTCGAACCCTACTTCTCGGAGGGAACAGTATATATGTCTATAACGGTATATATCCTAACCTAAGGCAACCTGACATCTCGGATGTAATATTCTACAACCTTCCAGGCGTGTCGGACCCTACTTCTCGGTGGGAACATTATATGCGTCTATAACGGTATATATCATAATCTAAGGCAACCTAACATCTCGGATGCAATATTTGACAACATTCCTGGCCTATCGAACCCTACTTCTCGGTGGGAACAGTATATACGTCCATACCGTCATATATCCTAACCTAAGGCAACCTAACATCTCGGATGCAATATCTGACAACATTCCTGGCCTGTCGAACCCTACTTCCCCGAGGGAACAGAATATACGTCTGTAACGTCATATATCCTAACCTAAGGCAACCTAACATCTCGGATGCAATATTTGACAACATTCCTGGCCTGTCGAAACCTACTTCTCGGAGGGAACAGTATATACGTCTATAACGTTATATATCCTAACCTAAGGCAACCTGACATCTCGGATGTATCATTCTACAACATTCCAGGCGTGTCGGACCCTACTTCTCGGTGGGAACATTATATGCGTCTATAACGTTGTATATCCTAATCTAAGGCAACCTAACATCTCGGATGCTATATTTGACAACATTCCCGGCCTGTCGAACCCTACGTCCCGGAGGGAACAGTATATACGTCTATAACGGTATATATCCTAATCTAAGGCAACCTAACATCTCGGATGCAATATTTGACAACATTCCTAGACTGTCGAACCCTACTTCTCGGAGGGAACATTATATACGTCTGTAACGTCATATATCCTAACCTAAGACAACCTAACATCAAGGATGTAACATTTGACAACATTCCAGGCGTGTCGGTCCCTACGTCTCGGTGGTAACATTACATGCGTCTATAACGTTATATATCCTAACCTAAGGCCACATAACATCTCGTATGTAATATTTGACAACATTCCTGGCCTGTCGAAACCTACTTCTCGGAGGGAACAGTATATACGTCTATAACGTTAGATATCCTAACCTAAGACAACCTAACATCAAGGATGTAACATTTGACAACATTCCAGGCGTGTCGGTCCCTACGTCTCGGTGGTAACATTACATGCGTCTATAACGTTATATATCCTAACCTAAGGCAACCTAACATCTCGGATGCAATATTTGACAACATTCCTGGCCTGTCGAAACCTACCATCCGGAGGGAACAGTATATACGTCTATAACGTCATATATCCTAACCTAAGGCAACCTAACATCTCGGATGTAACATTTGACAACATTCCAGGCGTGTCGGTCCATACGTCTCGGTGGTAACATTACATGCGTCTATAACGGTATATATCCTAATCTTAGGCAACTTAACATCTCGGATGTAACATTTGTCAACATTCAAGGCGTGTCGGTCCCTACGTCTCGGTGGTAACATTACATGCGTCTATAACGTTATATATCCTAACCTAAGGCCACATAACATCTCGTATGTAATATTTGACAACATTCCTGGCGTGTCCAACCCTACCTCTCGGTGGGAACAGGATATACGTGTATAACGTCAAATATCCTAACCTAAGGCAACCTAACATCTCGGATGTAACATTTGACAACATTCCAGGCATGTCGGTCCCTACGTCTCGGTGGTAACATTACATGCGTCTATAACGGTATATATCCTAATCTTAGGCAACCTAACATCTCGGATGTAACATTTTACAACATTCCAGGCGTGTCGGTCCCTACGTCTCGGTCGTAACATTACATGCGTCTATAACGTTATATATCCTAACCTAAGGCCACATAACATCTCGTATGTAATATTTGACAACATACCTGGCCTGTCGAACACTACTTCTCGGTGGGAACAGTATATACGTCTATAACGACATATATCCTAACCAAAGGCAACCTAACATCTCGGATGTCACATTTGACAACATTCCATGCGCGTCGGTCCCTACGTCTCGGTGGTAACAGTAATGCGTCTATAACGGCAACGTAACAACTCGGATGTAATATTTTACAACATTGCTGGCGTTTCGGACCCTACTTCTCGGTGGGAACAGTATATACGTCCATAACGTTATATATCCTAACCTAAGGCCACATAACATCTCGTATGTAATATTTGACAACATTCCTGGCGTGTCCAACCCTACCTCTCGGAGGGAACAGTATATAAGTGTATAACGTCAAATATCCTAACCTAAGGCAACCTAACATCTCGGATGTAACATTTGACAACATTCCAGGCATGTCGGTCCCTACGTCTCGGTGGTAACATTACATGCGTCTATAACGGTATATATCCTAATCTTAGGCAACCTAACATCTCGGATGTAACATTTTACAACATTCCAGGCGTGTCGGTCCCTACGTCTCGGTCGTAACATTACATGCGTCTATAACGTTATATATCCTAACCTAAGGCCACATAACATCTCGTATGTAATATTTGACAACATTCCTGGCCTGTCGAAACCTACTTCTCGGAGGGAACAGTATATACGTCTATAACGTTAGATATCCTAACCTAAGACAACCTAACATCAAGGATGTAACATTTGACAACATTCCAGGCGTGTCGGTCCCTACGTCTCGGTGGTAACATTACATGCGTCTATAACGTTATATATCCTAACCTAAGGCAACCTAACATCTCGGATGCAATATTTGACAACATTCCTGGCCTGTCGAAACCTACCATCCGGAGGGAACAGTATATACGTCTATAACGTCATATATCCTAACCTAAGGCAACCTAACATCTCGGATGTAACATTTGACAACATTCCAGGCGTGTCGGTCCATACGTCTCGGTGGTAACATTACATGCGTCTATAACGGTATATATCCTAATCTTAGGCAACTTAACATCTCGGATGTAACATTTTACCACATTCCAGGCCTGTCGGTCCCTACGTCCCGGTCGTAACATTACATGCGTCTATAACGTTATATATCCTAACCTAAGGCCACATAACATCTCGTATGTAATATTTGACAACATTCCTGGCGTGTCGAAACCTACCTCTCGGTGGGAACAGTATATACGTCTATAACGTCATATATCCTAACCTAAGGCAACCTAACATCTCGGATGTAACATTTGACAACATTCCAGGCATGTCGGTCCCTACGTCTCGGTGGTAACATTACATGCGTCTATAACGGTATATATCCTAATCTTAGGCAACCTAACATCTCGGATGTAACATTTTACAACATTCCAGGCGTGTCGGTCCCTACGTCTCGGTCGTAACATTACATGCGTCTATAACGTTATATATCCTAACCTAAGGCCACATAACATCTCGTATGTAATATTTGACAACATTCCTGGCGTGTCGAACCCTACCTCTCGGTGGGAACATTATATACGTCTCTAACGTCATATATCCTAACCTAAGACAACCTAACATCTCGGATGTAACATTTGACAACATTCCAGGCGTGTCGGTCCCTACGTCTCGGTGGTAACATTACATGCGTCTATAACGTTATATATCCTAACCTAAGGCAACCTAACATCTCGGATGCAATATTTGACAACATTCCTGGCCTGTCGAACCCTACTTCCCGGAGGGAACAGTATATACGTCTGTAACGTCATATATCCTAACGTAAGGCAACCTAACATCTCGGATGTAACATTTGACAACATTCCAGGCGTGACGGTCCCTACGTGTCGGTGGTAACATTACATGCGTCTATAACGTTATATATCCTAACCTAAGGCAACCTATCATCTCGGATGCAATATTTGACAACATTCCTGGCCTGTCGAACCCTACTTCTCGGAGGGAACAGTATATATGTCTATAACGGTATATATCCTAACCTAAGGCAACCTGACATCTCGGATGTAATATTCTACAACCTTCCAGGCGTGTCGGACCCTACTTCTCGGTGGGAACATTATATGCGTCTATAACGGTATATATCATAATCTAAGGCAACCTAACATCTCGGATGCAATATTTGACAACATTCCTGGCCTATCGAACCCTACTTCTCGGTGGGAACAGTATATACGTCCATACCGTCATATATCCTAACCTAAGGCAACCTAACATCTCGGATGCAATATCTGACAACATTCCTGGCCTGTCGAACCCTACTTCCCCGAGGGAACAGAATATACGTCTGTAACGTCATATATCCTAACCTAAGGCAACCTAACATCTCGGATGCAATATTTGACAACATTCCTGGCCTGTCGAAACCTACTTCTCGGAGGGAACAGTATATACGTCTATAACGTTATATATCCTAACCTAAGGCAACCTGACATCTCGGATGTATCATTCTACAACATTCCAGGCGTGTCGGACCCTACTTCTCGGTGGGAACATTATATGCGTCTATAACGTTGTATATCCTAATCTAAGGCAACCTAACATCTCGGATGCTATATTTGACAACATTCCCGGCCTGTCGAACCCTACGTCCCGGAGGGAACAGTATATACGTCTATAACGGTATATATCCTAATCTAAGGCAACCTAACATCTCGGATGCAATATTTGACAACATTCCTAGACTGTCGAACCCTACTTCTCGGAGGGAACATTATATACGTCTGTAACGTCATATATCCTAACCTAAGACAACCTAACATCAAGGATGTAACATTTGACAACATTCCAGGCGTGTCGGTCCCTACGTCTCGGTGGTAACATTACATGCGTCTATAACGTTATATATCCTAACCTAAGGCCACATAACATCTCGTATGTAATATTTGACAACATTCCTGGCCTGTCGAAACCTACTTCTCGGAGGGAACAGTATATACGTCTATAACGTTAGATATCCTAACCTAAGACAACCTAACATCAAGGATGTAACATTTGACAACATTCCAGGCGTGTCGGTCCCTACGTCTCGGTGGTAACATTACATGCGTCTATAACGTTATATATCCTAACCTAAGGCAACCTAACATCTCGGATGCAATATTTGACAACATTCCTGGCCTGTCGAAACCTACCATCCGGAGGGAACAGTATATACGTCTATAACGTCATATATCCTAACCTAAGGCAACCTAACATCTCGGATGTAACATTTGACAACATTCCAGGCGTGTCGGTCCATACGTCTCGGTGGTAACATTACATGCGTCTATAACGGTATATATCCTAATCTTAGGCAACTTAACATCTCGGATGTAACATTTTACCACATTCCAGGCGTGTCGGTCCCTACGTCTCGGTCGTAACATTACATGCGTCTATAACGTTATATATCCTAACCTAAGGCCACCTAACATCTCGTATGTAATATTTGACAACATTCCTGGCGTGTCGAACCCTACTTCTCGGTGGGAACAGTATATACGTCTACAACGGTATATATCCTAACCTAAGGCAGCCTAACATCTCGGATGCAATATTTGACAACATTCCTGTCCTGTCGAACCCTACTTCTCGGAGGGAACATTATATACGTCTGTAACGTCATATATCCTAACCTAAGACAACCTAACATCTCGGATGTAACATTTGTCAACATTCCAGGCGTGTCGGTCCCTACGTCTCGGTGGTAACATTACATGCGTCTATAACGTTATATATCCTAACCTAAGGCCACATAACATCTCGTATGTAATATTTGACAACATTCCTGGCGTGTCGAAACCTACCTCTCGGTGGGAACAGTATATACGTCTATAACGTCATATATCCTAACCTAAGGCAACCTAACATCTCGGATGTAACATTTGACAACATTCCAGGCATGTCGGTCCCTACGTCTCGGTGGTAACATTACATGCGTCTATAACGGTATATATCCTAATCTTAGGCAACCTAACATCTCGGATGTAACATTTTACAACATTCCAGGCGTGTCGGTCCCTACGTCTCGGTCGTAACATTACATGCGTCTATAACGTTATATATCCTAACCTAAGGCCACATAACATCTCGTATGTAATATTTGACAACATTCCTGGCGTGTCGAACCCTACCTCTCGGTGGGAACATTATATACGTCTCTAACGTCATATATCCTAACCTAAGACAACCTAACATCTCGGATGTAACATTTGACAACATTCCAGGCGTGTCGGTCCCTACGTCTCGGTCGTAACATTACATGCGTCTATAACGTTATATATCCTAACCTAAGGCCTCCTAACATCTCGTATGTAATATTTGACAACATTCCTGGCGTGTCGAACCCTACTTCTCGGTGGGAACAGTATAAACGTCTATAACGGTATATATCCTAACCTAAGGCAGCCTAACATCTCGGATGCAATATTTGACAACATTCCTGTCCTGTCGAACCCTACTTCTCGGAGGGAACATTATATACGTCTGTAACGTCATATATCCTAACCTCAGACAACCTAACATCTCGGATGTAACATTTGTCAACATTCCAGGCGTGTCGGACCCTACGTCTCGGTGGTAACATTACATGCGTCTATAACGTTATATATCCTAACCTAAGGCCACATAACATCTCGTATGTAATATTTGACAACATTCCTGGCGTGTCGAACCCTACCTCTCGGTGGGAACAGTATATACGTCTATAACGTCATATATCCTAACCAAAGGCAACCTAACATCTCGGATGTCACATTTGACAACATTCCATGCGTGTCGGTCCCTACGTCTCGGTGGTAACATTAATGCGTCTATAACGGCAACGTAACAACTCGGATGTAATATTTTACAACATTGCTGGCGTTTCGGACCCTACTTCTCGGTGGGAACAGTATATACGTCCATAACGTTATATATCCTAACCTAAGGCAACCTTACATCTCGGATGTAATATTCTACAACATTCCAGGCGTGTCGGACCCTACTTCTCGGTGGGAACATTATATGCGTCTATAACGTTGTATATCCTAATCTAAGGCAACCTGACATCTCGGATGCAATATTTGACAACATTCCTGGCCTGTCGAACTCTACTTCTCGGAGGGAACATTATATACGTCTGTAACGTCATATATCCTAACCTAAGACAACCTAACATCAAGGATGTAACATTTGACAACATTCCAGGCGTGTCGGTCCCTACGTCTCGGTGGTAACATTACATGCGTCTATAACGTTATATATCCTAACCTAAGGCAACCTAACATCTCGGATGCAATATTTGACAACATTCCTGGCCTGTCGAACCCTACCATCCGGAGGGAACAGTATATACGTTTATAACGTCATATATCCTAACCTAAGGCAACCTAACATCTCGGATGTAACATTTGACAACATTCCAGGCGTGTCGGTCCCTACGTCTCGGTGGTAACATTACATGCGTCTATAACGGTATATATCCTAATCTTAGGCAACCTAACATCTCGGATGTAACATTTTACAACATTCCAGGCGTGTCGGTCCCTACGTCTCGGTCGTAACATTACATGCGTCTATAACGTTATATATCCTAACCTAAGGCCTCCTAACATCTCGTATGTAATATTTGACAACATTCCTGGCGTGTCGAACCCTACTTCTCGGTGGGAACAGTATATACGTCTATAACGGTATATATCCTAACCTAAGGCAGCCTAACATCTCGGATGCAATATTTGACAACATTCCTGTCCTGTCGAACCCTACTTCTCGGAGGGAACATTATATACGTCTGTAACGTCATATATCCTAACCTCAGGCAACCTAACATCACGGATGTAACATTTGTCAACATTCCAGGCGTGTCGGTCCCTACGTCTCGGTGGTAACATTACATGCGTCTATAACGTTATATATCCTAACCTAAGGCCACATAACATCTCGTATGTAATATTTGACAACATTCCTGGCGTGTCCAACCCTACCTCTCGGTGGGAACAGTATATACGTGTATAACGTCAAATATCCTAACCTAAGGCAACCTAACATCTCGGATGTAACATTTGACAACATTCCAGGCATGTCGGTCCCTACGTCTCGGTGGTAACATTACATGCGTCTATAACGGTATATATCCTAATCTTAGGCAACCTAACATCTCGGATGTAACATTTTACAACATTCCAGGCGTGTCGGTCCCTACGTCTCGGTCGTAACATTACATGCGTCTATAACGTTATATATCCTAACCTAAGGCCACATAACATCTCGTATGTAATATTTGACAACATACCTGGCCTGTCGAACACTACTTCTCGGTGGGAACAGTATATACGTCTATAACGACATATATCCTAACCAAAGGCAACCTAACATCTCGGATGTCACATTTGACAACATTCCATGCGCGTCGGTCCCTACGTCTCGGTGGTAACAGTAATGCGTCTATAACGGCAACGTAACAACTCGGATGTAATATTTTACAACATTGCTGGCGTTTCGGACCCTACTTCTCGGTGGGAACAGTATATACGTCCATAACGTTATATATCCTAACCTAAGGCCACATAACATCTCGTATGTAATATTTGACAACATTCCTGGCGTGTCCAACCCTACCTCTCGGTGGGAACAGTATATAAGTGTATAACGTCAAATATCCTAACCTAAGGCAACCTAACATCTCGGATGTAACATTTGACAACATTCCAGGCATGTCGGTCCCTACGTCTCGGTGGTAACATTACATGCGTCTATAACGGTATATATCCTAATCTTAGGCAACCTAACATCTCGGATGTAACATTTTACAACATTCCAGGCGTGTCGGTCCCTACGTCTCGGTCGTAACATTACATGCGTCTATAACGTTATATATCCTAACCTAAGGCCACATAACATCTCGTATGTAATATTTGACAACATTCCTGGCCTGTCGAAACCTACTTCTCGGAGGGAACAGTATATACGTCTATAACGTTAGATATCCTAACCTAAGACAACCTAACATCAAGGATGTAACATTTGACAACATTCCAGGCGTGTCGGTCCCTACGTCTCGGTGGTAACATTACATGCGTCTATAACGTTATATATCCTAACCTAAGGCAACCTAACATCTCGGATGCAATATTTGACAACATTCCTGGCCTGTCGAAACCTACCATCCGGAGGGAACAGTATATACGTCTATAACGTCATATATCCTAACCTAAGGCAACCTAACATCTCGGATGTAACATTTGACAACATTCCAGGCGTGTCGGTCCATACGTCTCGGTGGTAACATTACATGCGTCTATAACGGTATATATCCTAATCTTAGGCAACTTAACATCTCGGATGTAACATTTTACCACATTCCAGGCGTGTCGGTCCCTACGTCTCGGTCGTAACATTACATGCGTCTATAACGTTATATATCCTAACCTAAGGCCACCTAACATCTCGTATGTAATATTTGACAACATTCCTGGCGTGTCGAACACTACTTCTCGGTGGGAACAGTATATACGTCTACAACGGTATATATCCTAACCTAAGGCAGCCTAACATCTCGGATGCAATATTTGACAACATTCCTGTCCTGTCGAACCCTACTTCTCGGAGGGAACATTATATACGTCTGTAACGTCATATATCCTAACCTAAGACAACCTAACATCTCGGATGTAACATTTGTCAACATTCCAGGCGTGTCGGTCCCTACGTCTCGGTGGTAACATTACATGCGTCTATAACGTTATATATCCTAACCTAAGGCCACATAACTTCTCGTATGTAATATTTGACAACATTCCTGGCGTGTCGAAACCTACCTCTCGGTGGGAACAGTATATACGTCTATAACGTCATATATCCTAACCTAAGGCAACCTAACATCTCGGATGTAACATTTGACAACATTCCAGGCATGTCGGTCCCTACGTCTCGGTGGTAACATTACATGCGTCTATAACGGTATATATCCTAATCTTAGGCAACCTAACATCTCGGATGTAACATTTTACAACATTCCAGGCGTGTCGGTCCCTACGTCTCGGTCGTAACATTACATGCGTCTATAACGTTATATATCCTAACCTAAGGCCACATAACATCTCGTATGTAATATTTGACAACATTCCTGGCGTGTCGAACCCTACCTCTCGGTGGGAACATTATATACGTCTCTAACGTCATATATCCTAACCTAAGACAACCTAACATCTCGGATGTAACATTTGACAACATTCCAGGCGTGTCGGTCCCTACGTCTCGGTGGTAACATTACATGCGTCTATAACGTTATATATCCTAACCTAAGGCAACCTAACATCTCGGATGCAATATTTGACAACATTCCTGGCCTGTCGAACCCTACTTCCCGGAGGGAACAGTATATACGTCTGTAACGTCATATATCCTAACGTAAGGCAACCTAACATCTCGGATGTAACATTTGACAACATTCCAGGCGTGACGGTCCCTACGTGTCGGTGGTAACATTACATGCGTCTATAACGTTATATATCCTAACCTAAGGCAACCTATCATCTCGGATGCAATATTTGACAACATTCCTGGCCTGTCGAACCCTACTTCTCGGAGGGAACAGTATATATGTCTATAACGGTATATATCCTAACCTAAGGCAACCTGACATCTCGGATGTAATATTCTACAACCTTCCAGGCGTGTCGGACCCTACTTCTCGGTGGGAACATTATATGCGTCTATAACGGTATATATCATAATCTAAGGCAACCTAACATCTCGGATGCAATATTTGACAACATTCCTGGCCTATCGAACCCTACTTCTCGGTGGGAACAGTATATACGTCCATACCGTCATATATCCTAACCTAAGGCAACCTAACATCTCGGATGCAATATCTGACAACATTCCTGGCCTGTCGAACCCTACTTCCCCGAGGGAACAGAATATACGTCTGTAACGTCATATATCCTAACCTAAGGCAACCTAACATCTCGGATGCAATATTTGACAACATTCCTGGCCTGTCGAAACCTACTTCTCGGAGGGAACAGTATATACGTCTATAACGTTATATATCCTAACCTAAGGCAACCTGACATCTCGGATGTACCATTCTACAACATTCCAGGCGTGTCGGACCCTACTTCTCGGTGGGAACATTATATGCGTCTATAACGTTGTATATCCTAATCTAAGGCAACCTAACATCTCGGATGCTATATTTGACAACATTCCCAGCCTGTCGAACCCTACGTCCCGGAGGGAACAGTATATACGTCTATAACGGTATATATCCTAATCTAAGGCAACCTAACATCTCGGATGCAATATTTGACAACATTCCTAGACTGTCGAACCCTACTTCTCGGAGGGAACATTATATACGTCTGTAACGTCATATATCCTAACCTAAGACAACCTAACATCAAGGATGTAACATTTGACAACATTCCAGGCGTGTCGGTCCCTACGTCTCGGTGGTAACATTACATGCGTCTATAACGTTATATATCCTAACCTAAGGCCACATAACATCTCGTATGTAATATTTGACAACATTCCTGGCCTGTCGAAACCTACTTCTCGGAGGGAACAGTATATACGTCTATAACGTTAGATATCCTAACCTAAGACAACCTAACATCAAGGATGTAACATTTGACAACATTCCAGGCGTGTCGGTCCCTACGTCTCGGTGGTAACATTACATGCGTCTATAACGTTATATATCCTAACCTAAGGCAACCTAACATCTCGGATGCAATATTTGACAACATTCCTGGCCTGTCGAAACCTACCATCCGGAGGGAACAGTATATACGTCTATAACGTCATATATCCTAACCTAAGGCAACCTAACATCTCGGATGTAACATTTGACAACATTCCAGGCGTGTCGGTCCATACGTCTCGGTGGTAACATTACATGCGTCTATAACGGTATATATCCTAATCTTAGGCAACTTAACATCTCGGATGTAACATTTTACCACATTCCAGGCGTGTCGGTCCCTACGTCTCGGTCGTAACATTACATGCGTCTATAACGTTATATATCCTAACCTAAGGCCACCTAACATCTCGTATGTAATATTTGACCACATTCCTGGCGTGTCGAACCCTACTTCTCGGTGGGAACAGTATATACGTCTACAACGGTATATATCCTAACCTAAGGCAGCCTAACATCTCGGATGCAATATTTGACAACATTCCTGTCCTGTCGAACCCTACTTCTCGGAGGGAACATTATATACGTCTGTAACGTCATATATCCTAACCTAAGACAACCTAACATCTCGGATGTAACATTTGTCAACATTCCAGGCGTGTCGGTCCCTACGTCTCGGTCGTAACATTACATGCGTCTATAACGTTATATATCCTAACCTAAGGCCACATAACATCTCGTATGTAATATTTGACAACATTCCTGGCGTGTCGAACCCTACTTCTCGGTGGGAACAGTATAAACGTCTATAACGGTATATATCCTAACCTAAGGCAGCCTAACATCTCGGATGCAATATTTGACAACATTCCTGTCCTGTCGAACCCTACTTCTCGGAGGGAACATTATATACGTCTGTAACGTCATATATCCTAATCTTAGGCAACCTAACATCTCGGATGTAACATTTTACAACATTCCAGGCGTGTCGGTCCCTACGTCTCGGTCGTAACATTACATGCGTCTATAACGTTATATATCCTAACCTAAGGCCACATAACATCTCGTATGTAATATTTGACAACATTCCTGGCCTGTCGAACACTACTTCTCGGTGGGAACAGTATGTACGTCTATAACGACATATATCCTAACCAAAGGCAACCTAACATCTCGGATGTCACATTTGACAACATTCCATGCGTGTCGGTCCCTACGTCTCGGTGGTAACATTAATGCGTCTATAACGGCAACGTAACAACTCGGATGTAATATTTTACAACATTGCTGGCGTTTCGGACCCTACTTCTCGGTGGGAACAGTATATACGTCCATAACGTTATATATCCTAACCTAAGGCAACCTTACATCTCGGATGTAATATTCTACAACATTCCAGGCGTGTCGGACCCTACTTCTCGGTGGGAACATTATATGCGTCTATAACGTTGTATATCCTAATCTAAGGCAACCTGACATCTCGGATGCAATATTTGACAACATTCCTGGCCTGTCGAACTCTACTTCTCGGAGGGAACATTATATACGTCTGTAACGTCATATATCCTAACCTAAGACAACCTAACATCAAGGATGTAACATTTGACAACATTCCAGGCGTGTCGGTCCCTACGTCTCGGTGGTAACATTACATGCGACTATAACGTTATATATCCTAACCTAAGGCAACCTAACATCTCGGATGCAATATTTGACAACATTCCTGGCCTGTCGAACCCTACCATCCGGAGGGAACAGTATATACGTCTATAACGTCATATATCCTAACCTAAGGCAACCTAACATCTCGGATGTAACATTTGACAACATTCCAGGCGTGTCGGTCCCTACGTCTCGGTGGTAACATTACATGCGTCTATAACGGTATATATCCTAATCTTAGGCAACCTAACATCTCGGATGTAACATTTTACAACATTCCAGGCGTGTCGGTCCCTACGTCTCGGTCGTAACATTACATGCGTCTATAACGTTATATATCCTAACCTAAGGCCTCCTAACATCTCGTATGTAATATTTGACAACATTCCTGGCGTGTCGAACCCTACTTCTCGGTGGGAACAGTATATACGTCTATAACGGTATATATCCTAACCTAAGGCAGCCTAACATCTCGGATGCAATATTTGACAACATTCCTGTCCTGTCGAACCCTACTTCTCGGAGGGAACATTATATACGTCTGTAACGTCATATATCCTAACCTCAGACAACCTAACATCACGGATGTAACATTTGTCAACATTCCAGGCGTGTCGGTCCCTACGTCTCGGTGGTAACATTACATGCGTCTATAACGTTATATATCCTAACCTAAGGCCACATAACATCTCGTATGTAATATTTGACAACATACCTGGCCTGTCGAACACTACTTCTCGGTGGGAACAGTATATACGTCTATAACGACATATATCCTAACCAAAGGCAACCTAACATCTCGGATGTCACATTTGACAACATTCCATGCGCGTCGGTCCCTACGTCTCGGTGGTAACAGTAATGCGTCTATAACGGCAACGTAACAACTCGGATGTAATATTTTACAACATTGCTGGCGTTTCGGACCCTACTTCTCGGTGGGAACAGTATATACGTCCATAACGTTATATATCCTAACCTAAGGCCACATAACATCTCGTATGTAATATTTGACAACATTCCTGGCGTGTCCAACCCTACCTCTCGGTGGGAACAGTATATAAGTGTATAACGTCAAATATCCTAACCTAAGGCAACCTAACATCTCGGATGTAACATTTGACAACATTCCAGGCATGTCGGTCCCTACGTCTCGGTGGTAACATTACATGCGTCTATAACGGTATATATCCTAATCTTAGGCAACCTAACATCTCGGATGTAACATTTTACAACATTCCAGGCGTGTCGGTCCCTACGTCTCGGTCGTAACATTACATGCGTCTATAACGTTATATATCCTAACCTAAGGCCACATAACATCTCGTATGTAATATTTGACAACATTCCTGGCCTGTCGAAACCTACTTCTCGGAGGGAACAGTATATACGTCTATAACGTTAGATATCCTAACCTAAGACAACCTAACATCAAGGATGTAACATTTGACAACATTCCAGGCGTGTCGGTCCCTACGTCTCGGTGGTAACATTACATGCGTCTATAACGTTATATATCCTAACCTAAGGCAACCTAACATCTCGGATGCAATATTTGACAACATTCCGGCCTGTCGAACCCTACTTCCCGGAGGGAACAGTATATACGTCTGTAACGTCATATATCCTAACCTAAGACAACCTAACATCAAGGATGTAACATTTGACAACATTCCAGGCGTGTCGGTCCCTACGTCTCGGTGGTAACATTACATGCGTCTATAACGTTATATATCCTAACCTAAGGCCACATAACATCTCGTATGTAATATTTGACAACATTCCTGGCCTGTCGAAACCTACTTCTCGGAGGGAACAGTATATACGTCTATAACGTTAGATATCCTAACCTAAGACAACCTAACATCAAGGATGTAACATTTGACAACATTCCAGGCGTGTCGGTCCCTACGTCTCGGTGGTAACATTACATGCGTCTATAACGTTATATATCCTAACCTAAGGCAACCTAACATCTCGGATGCAATATTTGACAACATTCCTGGCCTGTCGAAACCTACCATCCGGAGGGAACAGTATATACGTCTATAACGTCATATATCCTAACCTAAGGCAACCTAACATCTCGGATGTAACATTTGACAACATTCCAGGCGTGTCGGTCCATACGTCTCGGTGGTAACATTACATGCGTCTATAACGGTGTATATCCTAATCTTAGGCAACTTAACATCTCGGATGTAACATTTTACCACATTCCAGGCGTGTCGGTCCCTACGTCTCGGTCGTAACATTACATGCGTCTATAACGTTATATATCCTAACCTAAGGCCACCTAACATCTCGTATGTAATATTTGACAACATTCCTGGCGTGTCGAACCCTACTTCTCGGTGGGAACAGTATATACGTCTACAACGGTATATATCCTAACCTAAGGCAGCCTAACATCTCGGATGCAATATTTGACAACATTCCTGTCCTGTCGAACCCTACTTCTCGGAGGGAACATTATATACGTCTATAACGTTATATATCCTAACCTAAGGCCTCCTAACATCTCGTATGTAATATTTGACAACATTCCTGGCGTGTCGAACCCTACTTCTCGGTGGGAACAGTATAAACGTCTATAACGGTATATATCCTAACCTAAGGCAGCCTAACATCTCGGATGCAATATTTGACAACATTCCTGTCCTGTCGAACCCTACTTCTCGGAGGGAACATTATATACGTCTGTAACGTCATATATCCTAACCTCAGACAACCTAACATCTCGGATGTAACATTTGTCAACATTCCAGGCGTGTCGGACCCTACGTCTCGGTGGTAACATTACATGCGTCTATAACGTTATATATCCTAACCTAAGGCCACATAACATCTCGTATGTAATATTTGACAACATTCCTGGCGTGTCGAACCCTACCTCTCGGTGGGAACAGTATATACGTCTATAACGTCATATATCCTAACCTAAGGCAACCTAACATCTCGGATGTAACATTTGACAACATTCCAGGCATGTCGGTCCCTACGTCTCGGTGATAACATTACATGCGTCTATAACGGTATATATCCTAATCTTAGGCAACCTAACATCTCGGATGTAACATTTTACAACATTCCAGGCGTGTCGGTCCCTACGTCTCGGTCGTAACATTACATGCGTCTATAACGTTATATATCCTAACCTAAGGCCACATAACATCTCGTATGTAATATTTGACAACATTCCTGGCCTGTCGAACACTACTTCTCGGTGGGAACAGTATGTACGTCTATAACGACATATATCCTAACCAAAGGCAACCTAACATCTCGGATGTCACATTTGACAACATTCCATGCGTGTCGGTCCCTACGTCTCGGTGGTAACATTAATGCGTCTATAACGGCAACGTAACAACTCGGATGTAATATTTTACAACATTGCTGGCGTTTCGGACCCTACTTCTCGGTGGGAACAGTATATACGTCCATAACGTTATATATCCTAACCTAAGGCAACCTTACATCTCGGATGTAATATTCTACAACATTCCAGGCGTGTCGGACCCTACTTCTCGGTGGGAACATTATATGCGTCTATAACGTTGTATATCCTAATCTAAGGCAACCTGACATCTCGGATGCAATATTTGACAACATTCCTGGCCTGTCGAACTCTACTTCTCGGAGGGAACATTATATACGTCTGTAACGTCATATATCCTAACCTAAGACAACCTAACATCAAGGATGTAACATTTGACAACATTCCAGGCGTGTCGGTCCCTACGTCTCGGTGGTAACATTACATGCGTCTATAACGTTATATATCCTAACCTAAGGCAACCTAACATCTCGGATGCAATATTTGACAACATTCCTGGCCTGTCGAACCCTACCATCCGGAGGGAACAGTATATACGTCTATAACGTCATATATCCTAACCTAAGGCAACCTAACATCTCGGATGTAACATTTGACAACATTCCAGGCGTGTCGGTCCCTACGTCTCGGTGGTAACATTACATGCGTCTATAACGGTATATATCCTAATCTTAGGCAACCTAACATCTCGGATGTAACATTTTACAACATTCCAGGCGTGTCGGTCCCTACGTCTCGGTCGTAACATTACATGCGTCTATAACGTTATATATCCTAACCTAAGGCCTCCTAACATCTCGTATGTAATATTTGACAACATTCCTGGCGTGTCGAACCCTACTTCTCGGTGGGAACAGTATATACGTCTATAACGGTATATATCCTAACCTAAGGCAGCCTAACATCTCGGATGCAATATTTGACAACATTCCTGTCCTGTCGAACCCTACTTCTCGGAGGGAACATTATATACGTCTGTAACGTCATATATCCTAACCTCAGACAACCTAACATCACGGATGTAACATTTGTCAACATTCCAGGCGTGTCGGTCCCTACGTCTCGGTGGTAACATTACATGCGTCTATAACGTTATATATCCTAACCTAAGGCCACATAACATCTCGTATGTAATATTTGACAACATTCCTGGCGTGTCCAACCCTACCTCTCGGTGGGAACAGTATATACGTGTATAACGTCAAATATCCTAACCTAAGGCAACCTAACATCTCGGATGTAACATTTGACAACATTCCAGGCATGTCGGTCCCTACGTCTCGGTGGTAACATTACATGCGTCTATAACGGTATATATCCTAATCTTAGGCAACCTAACATCTCGGATGTAACATTTTACAACATTCCAGGCGTGTCGGTCCCTACGTCTCGGTCGTAACATTACATGCGTCTATAACGTTATATATCCTAACCTAAGGCCACATAACATCTCGTATGTAATATTTGACAACATACCTGGCCTGTCGAACACTACTTCTCGGTGGGAACAGTATATACGTCTATAACGACATATATCCTAACCAAAGGCAACCTAACATCTCGGATGTCACATTTGACAACATTCCATGCGCGTCGGTCCCTACGTCTCGGTGGTAACAGTAATGCGTCTATAACGGCAACGTAACAACTCGGATGTAATATTTTACAACATTGCTGGCGTTTCGGACCCTACTTCTCGGTGGGAACAGTATATACGTCCATAACGTTATATATCCTAACCTAAGGCCACATAACATCTCGTATGTAATATTTGACAACATTCCTGGCGTGTCCAACCCTACCTCTCGGTGGGAACAGTATATAAGTGTATAACGTCAAATATCCTAACCTAAGGCAACCTAACATCTCGGATGTAACATTTGACAACATTCCAGGCATGTCGGTCCCTACGTCTCGGTGGTAACATTACATGCGTCTATAACGGTATATATCCTAATCTTAGGCAACCTAACATCTCGGATGTAACATTTTACAACATTCCAGGCGTGTCGGTCCCTACGTCTCGGTCGTAACATTACATGCGTCTATAACGTTATATATCCTAACCTAAGGCCACATAACATCTCGTATGTAATATTTGACAACATTCCTGGCCTGTCGAAACCTACTTCTCGGAGGGAACAGTATATACGTCTATAACGTTAGATATCCTAACCTAAGACAACCTAACATCAAGGATGTAACATTTGACAACATTCCAGGCGTGTCGGTCCCTACGTCTCGGTGGTAACATTACATGCGTCTATAACGTTATATATCCTAACCTAAGGCCACATAACATCTCGTATGTAATATTTGACAACATTCCTGGCGTGTCGAAACCTACCTCTCGGTGGGAACAGTATATACGTCTATAACGTCATATATCCTAACCTAAGGCAACCTAACATCTCGGATGTAACATTTGACAACATTCCAGGCATGTCGGTCCCTACGTCTCGGTGGTAACATTACATGCGTCTATAACGGTATATATCCTAATCTTAGGCAACCTAACATCTCGGATGTAACATTTTACAACATTCCAGGCGTGTCGGTCCCTACGTCTCGGTCGTAACATTACATGCGTCTATAACGTTATATATCCTAACCTAAGGCCACATAACATCTCGTATGTAATATTTGACAACATTCCTGGCGTGTCGAACCCTACCTCTCGGTGGGAACATTATATACGTCTCTAACGTCATATATCCTAACCTAAGACAACCTAACATCTCGGATGTAACATTTGACAACATTCCAGGCGTGTCGGTCCCTACGTCTCGGTCGTAACATTACATGCGTCTATAACGTTATATATCCTAACCTAAGGCCTCCTAACATCTCGTATGTAATATTTGACAACATTCCTGGCGTGTCGAACCCTACTTCTCGGTGGGAACAGTATAAACGTCTATAACGGTATATATCCTAACCTAAGGCAGCCTAACATCTCGGATGCAATATTTGACAACATTCCTGTCCTGTCGAACCCTACTTCTCGGAGGGAACATTATATACGTCTGTAACGTCATATATCCTAACCTCAGACAACCTAACATCTCGGATGTAACATTTGTCAACATTCCAGGCGTGTCGGACCCTACGTCTCGGTGGTAACATTACATGCGTCTATAACGTTATATATCCTAACCTAAGGCCACATAACATCTCGTATGTAATATTTGACAACATTCCTGGCGTGTCGAACCCTACCTCTCGGTGGGAACAGTATATACGTCTATAACGTCATATATCCTAACCTAAGGCAACCTAACATCTCGGATGTAACATTTGACAACATTCCAGGCATGTCGGTCCCTACGTCTCGGTGATAACATTACATGCGTCTATAACGGTATATATCCTAATCTTAGGCAACCTAACATCTCGGATGTAACATTTTACAACATTCCAGGCGTGTCGGTCCCTACGTCTCGGTCGTAACATTACATGCGTCTATAACGTTATATATCCTAACCTAAGGCCACATAACATCTCGTATGTAATATTTGACAACATTCCTGGCCTGTCGAACACTACTTCTCGGTGGGAACAGTATGTACGTCTATAACGACATATATCCTAACCAAAGGCAACCTAACATCTCGGATGTCACATTTGACAACATTCCATGCGTGTCGGTCCCTACGTCTCGGTGGTAACATTAATGCGTCTATAACGGCAACGTAACAACTCGGATGTAATATTTTACAACATTGCTGGCGTTTCGGACCCTACTTCTCGGTGGGAACAGTATATACGTCCATAACGTTATATATCCTAACCTAAGGCAACCTTACATCTCGGATGTAATATTCTACAACATTCCAGGCGTGTCGGACCCTACTTCTCGGTGGGAACATTATATGCGTCTATAACGTTGTATATCCTAATCTAAGGCAACCTGACATCTCGGATGCAATATTTGACAACATTCCTGGCCTGTCGAACTCTACTTCTCGGAGGGAACATTATATACGTCTGTAACGTCATATATCCTAACCTAAGACAACCTAACATCAAGGATGTAACATTTGACAACATTCCAGGCGTGTCGGTCCCTACGTCTCGGTGGTAACATTACATGCGTCTATAACGTTATATATCCTAACCTAAGGCAACCTAACATCTCGGATGCAATATTTGACAACATTCCTGGCCTGTCGAACCCTACCATCCGGAGGGAACAGTATATACGTCTATAACGTCATATATCCTAACCTAAGGCAACCTAACATCTCGGATGTAACATTTGACAACATTCCAGGCGTGTCGGTCCCTACGTCTCGGTGGTAACATTACATGCGTCTATAACGGTATATATCCTAATCTTAGGCAACCTAACATCTCGGATGTAACATTTTACAACATTCCAGGCGTGTCGGTCCCTACGTCTCGGTCGTAACATTACATGCGTCTATAACGTTATATATCCTAACCTAAGGCCTCCTAACATCTCGTATGTAATATTTGACAACATTCCTGGCGTGTCGAACCCTACTTCTCGGTGGGAACAGTATATACGTCTATAACGGTATATATCCTAACCTAAGGCAGCCTAACATCTCGGATGCAATATTTGACAACATTCCTGTCCTGTCGAACCCTACTTCTCGGAGGGAACATTATATACGTCTGTAACGTCATATATCCTAACCTCACACAACCTAACATCACGGATGTAACATTTGTCAACATTCCAGGCGTGTCGGTCCCTACGTCTCGGTGGTAACATTACATGCGTCTATAACGTTATATATCCTAACCTAAGGCCACATAACATCTCGTATGTAATATTTGACAACATTCCTGGCGTGTCCAACCCTACCTCTCGGTGGGAACAGTATATACGTGTATAACGTCAAATATCCTAACCTAAGGCAACCTAACATCTCGGATGTAACATTTGACAACATTCCAGGCATGTCGGTCCCTACGTCTCGGTGGTAACATTACATGCGTCTATAACGGTATATATCCTAATCTTAGGCAACCTAACATCTCGGATGTAACATTTTACAACATTCCAGGCGTGTCGGTCCCTACGTCTCGGTCGTAACATTACATGCGTCTATAACGTTATATATCCTAACCTAAGGCCACATAACATCTCGTATGTAATATTTGACAACATACCTGGCCTGTCGAACACTACTTCTCGGTGGGAACAGTATATACGTCTATAACGACATATATCCTAACCAAAGGCAACCTAACATCTCGGATGTCACATTTGACAACATTCCATGCGCGTCGGTCCCTACGTCTCGGTGGTAACAGTAATGCGTCTATAACGGCAACGTAACAACTCGGATGTAATATTTTACAACATTGCTGGCGTTTCGGACCCTACTTCTCGGTGGGAACAGTATATACGTCCATAACGTTATATATCCTAACCTAAGGCCACATAACATCTCGTATGTAATATTTGACAACATTCCTGGCGTGTCCAACCCTACCTCTCGGTGGGAACAGTATATAAGTGTATAACGTCAAATATCCTAACCTAAGGCAACCTAACATCTCGGATGTAACATTTGACAACATTCCAGGCATGTCGGTCCCTACGTCTCGGTGGTAACATTACATGCGTCTATAACGGTATATATCCTAATCTTAGGCAACCTAACATCTCGGATGTAACATTTTACAACATTCCAGGCGTGTCGGTCCCTACGTCTCGGTCGTAACATTACATGCGTCTATAACGTTATATATCCTAACCTAAGGCCACATAACATCTCGTATGTAATATTTGACAACATTCCTGGCGTGTCGAACACTACTTCTCGGTGGGAACAGTATATACGTCTACAACGGTATATATCCTAACCTAAGGCAGCCTAACATCTCGGATGCAATATTTGACAACATTCCTGTCCTGTCGAACCCTACTTCTCGGAGGGAACATTATATACGTCTGTAACGTCATATATCCTAACCTAAGACAACCTAACATCTCGGATGTAACATTTGTCAACATTCCAGGCGTGTCGGTCCCTACGTCTCGGTGGTAACATTACATGCGTCTATAACGTTATATATCCTAACCTAAGGCCACATAACATCTCGTATGTAATATTTGACAACATTCCTGGCGTGTCGAAACCTACCTCTCGGTGGGAACAGTATATACGTCTATAACGTCATATATCCTAACCTAAGGCAACCTAACATCTCGGATGTAACATTTGACAACATTCCAGGCATGTCGTTCCCTACGTCTCGGTGGTAACATTACATGCGTCTATAACGGTATATATCCTAATCTTAGGCAACCTAACATCTCGGATGTAACATTTTACAACATTCCAGGCGTGTCGGTCCCTACGTCTCGGTCGTAACATTACATGCGTCTATAACGTTATATATCCTAACCTAAGGCCACATAACATCTCGTATGTAATATTTGACAACATTCCTGGCGTGTCGAACCCTACCTCTCGGTGGGAACATTATATACGTCTCTAACGTCATATATCCTAACCTAAGACAACCTAACATCTCGGATGTAACATTTGACAACATTCCAGGCGTGTCGGTCCCTACGTCTCGGTGGTAACATTACATGCGTCTATAACGTTATATATCCTAACCTAAGGCAACCTAACATCTCGGATGCAATATTTGACAACATTCCTGGCCTGTCGAACCCTACTTCCCGGAGGGAACAGTATATACGTCTGTAACGTCATATATCCTAACGTAAGGCAACCTAACATCTCGGATGTAACATTTGACAACATTCCAGGCGTGACGGTCCCTACGTGTCGGTGGTAACATTACATGCGTCTATAACGTTATATATCCTAACCTAAGGCAACCTATCATCTCGGATGCAATATTTGACATCATTCCTGGCCTGTCGAACCCTACTTCTCGGAGGGAACAGTATATATGTCTATAACGGTATATATCCTAACCTAAGGCAACCTGACATCTCGGATGTAATATTCTACAACCTTCCAGGCGTGTCGGACCCTACTTCTCGGTGGGAACATTATATGCGTCTATAACGGTATATATCATAATCTAAGGCAACCTAACATCTCGGATGCAATATTTGACAACATTCCTGGCCTATCGAACCCTACTTCTCGGTGGGAACAGTATATACGTCCATACCGTCATATATCCTAACCTAAGGCAACCTAACATCTCGGATGCAATATCTGACAACATTCCTGGCCTGTCGAACCCTACTTCCCCGAGGGAACAGAATATACGTCTGTAACGTCATATTTCCTAACCTAAGGCAACCTAACATCTCGGATGCAATATTTGACAACATTCCTGGCCTGTCGAAACCTACTTCTCGGAGGGAACAGTATATACGTCTATAACGTTATATATCCTAACCTAAGTCAACCTGACATCTCGGATGTATCATTCTACAACATTCCAGGCGTGTCGGACCCTACTTCTCGGTGGGAACATTATATGCGTCTATAACGTTGTATATCCTAATCTAAGGCAACCTAACATCTCGGATGCTATATTTGACAACATTCCCGGCCTGTCGAACCCTACGTCCCGGAGGGAACAGTATATACGTCTATAACGGTATATATCCTAATCTAAGGCAACCTAACATCTCGGATGCAATATTTGACAACATTCCTAGACTGTCGAACCCTACTTCTCGGAGGGAACATTATATACGTCTGTAACGTCATATATCCTAACCTAAGGCAACCTAACATCAAGGATGTAACATTTGACAACATTCCAGGCGTGTCGGTCCCTACGTCTCGGTGGTAACATTACATGCGTCTATAACGTTATATATCCTAACCTAAGGCCACATAACATCTCGTATGTAATATTTGACAACATTCCTGGCCTGTCGAAACCTACTTCTCGGAGGGAACAGTATATACGTCTATAACGTTAGATATCCTAACCTAAGACAACCTAACATCAAGGATGTAACATTTGACAACATTCCAGGCGTGTCGGTCCCTACGTCTCGGTGGTAACATTACATGCGTCTATAACGTTATATATCCTAACCTAAGGCAACCTAACATCTCGGATGCAATATTTGACAACATTCCTGGCCTGTCGAAACCTACCATCCGGAGGGAACAGTATATACGTCTATAACGTCATATATCCTAACCTAAGGCAACCTAACATCTCGGATGTAACATTTGACAACATTCCAGGCGTGTCGGTCCATACGTCTCGGTGGTAACATTACATGCGTCTATAACGGTATATATCCTAATCTTAGGCAACTTAACATCTCGGATGTAACATTTTACCACATTCCAGGCGTGTCGGTCCCTACGTCTCGGTCGTAACATTACATGCGTCTATAACGTTATATATCCTAACCTAAGGCCACCTAACATCTCGTATGTAATATTTGACAACATTCCTGGCGTGTCGAACCCTACTTCTCGGTGGGAACAGTATATACGTCTACAACGGTATATATCCTAACCTAAGGCAGCCTAACATCTCGGATGCAATATTTGACAACATTCCTGTCCTGTCGAACCCTACTTCTCGGAGGGAACATTATATACGTCTGTAACGTCATATATCCTAACCTAAGACAACCTAACATCTCGGATGTAACATTTGTCAACATTCCAGGCGTGTCGGTCCCTACGTCTCGGTGGTAACATTACATGCGTCTATAACGTTATATATCCTAACCTAAGGCCACATAACATCTCGTATGTAATATTTGACAACATTCCTGGCGTGTCGAAACCTACCTCTCGGTGGGAACAGTATCTACGTCTATAACGTCATATATCCTAACCTAAGGCAACCTAACATCTCGGATGTAACATTTGACAACATTCCAGGCATGTCGGTCCCTACGTCTCGGTGGTAACATTACATGCGTCTATAACGGTATATATCCTAATCTTAGGCAACCTAACATCTCGGATGTAACATTTTACAACATTCCAGGCGTGTCGGTCCCTACGTCTCGGTCGTAACATTACATGCGTCTATAACGTTATATATCCTAACCTAAGGCCACATAACATCTCGTATGTAATATTTGACAACATTCCTGGCGTGTCGAACCCTACCTCTCGGTGGGAACATTATATACGTCTCTAACGTCATATATCCTAACCTAAGACAACCTAACATCTCGGATGTAACATTTGACAACATTCCAGGCGTGTCGGTCCCTACGTCTCGGTCGTAACATTACATGCGTCTATAACGTTATATATCCTAACCTAAGGCCTCCTAACATCTCGTATGTAATATTTGACAACATTCCTAGCGTGTCGAACCCTACTTCTCGGTGGGAACAGTATAAACGTCTATAACGGTATATATCCTAACCTAAGGCAGCCTAACATCTCGGATGCAATATTTGACAACATTCCTGTCCTGTCGAACCCTACTTCTCGGAGGGAACATTATATACGTCTGTAACGTCATATATCCTAACCTCAGACAACCTAACATCTCGGATGTAACATTTGTCAACATTCCAGGCGTGTCGGACCCTACGTCTCGGTGGTAACATTACATGCGTCTATAACGTTATATATCCTAACCTAAGGCCACATAACATCTCGTATGTAATATTTGACAACATTCCTGGCGTGTCGAACCCTACCTCTCGGTGGGAACAGTATATACGTCTATAACGTCATATATCCTAACCTAAAGCAACCTAACATCTCGGATGTAACATTTGACAACATTCCAGGCATGTCGGTCCCTACGTCTCGGTGGTAACATTACATGCGTCTATAACGGTATATATCCTAATCTTAGGCAACCTAACATCTCGGATGTAACATTTTACAACATTCCAGGCGTGTCGGTCCCTACGTCTCGGTCGTAACATTACATGCGTCTATAACGTTATATATCCTAACCTAAGGCCACATAACATCTCGTATGTAATATTTGACAACATTCCTGGCCTGTCGAACACTACTTCTCGGTGGGAACAGTATGTACGTCTATAACGACATATATCCTAACCAAAGGCAACCTAACATCTCGGATGTCACATTTGACAACATTCCATGCGTGTCGGTCCCTACGTCTCGGTGGTAACATTAATGCGTCTATAACGGCAACGTAACAACTCGGATGTAATATTTTACAACATTGCTGGCGTTTCGGACCCTACTTCTCGGTGGGAACAGTATATACGTCCATAACGTTATATATCCTAACCTAAGGCAACCTTACATCTCGGATGTAATATTCTACAACATTCCAGGCGTGTCGGACCCTACTTCTCGGTGGGAACATTATATGCGTCTATAACGTTGTATATCCTAATCTAAGGCAACCTGACATCTCGGATGCAATATTTGACAACATTCCTGGCCTGTCGAACTCTACTTCTCGGAGGGAACATTATATACGTCTGTAACGTCATATATCCTAACCTAAGACAACCTAACATCAAGGATGTAACATTTGACAACATTCCAGGCGTGTCGGTCCCTACGTCTCGGTGGTAACATTACATGCGTCTATAACGTTATATATCCTAACCTAAGGCAACCTAACATCTCGGATGCAATATTTGACAACATTCCTGGCCTGTCGAACCCTACCATCCGGAGGGAACAGTATATACGTCTATAACGTCATATATCCTAACCTAAGGCAACCTAACATCTCGGATGTAACATTTGACAACATTCCAGGCGTGTCGGTCCCTACGTCTCGGTGGTAACATTACATGCGTCTATAACGGTATATATCCTAATCTTAGGCAACCTAACATCTCGGATGTAACATTTTACAACATTCCAGGCGTGTCGGTCCCTACGTCTCGGTCGTAACATTGCATGCGTCTATAACGTTATATATCCTAACCTAAGGCCTCCTAACATCTCGTATGTAATATTTGACAACATTCCTGGCGTGTCGAACCCTACTTCTCGGTGGGAACAGTATATACGTCTATAACGGTATATATCCTAACCTAAGGCAGCCTAACATCTCGGATGCAATATTTGACAACATTCCTGCCTGTCGAACCCTACTTCTCGGAGGGAACATTATATACGTCTGTAACGTCATATATCCTAACCTCAGACAACCTAACATCACGGATGTAACATTTGTCAACATTCCAGGCGTGTCGGTCCCTACGTCTCGGTGGTAACATTACATGCGTCTATAACGTTATATATCCTAACCTAAGGCCACATAACATCTCGTATGTAATATTTGACAACATTCCTGGCGTGTCCAACCCTACCTCTCGGTGGGAACAGTATATACGTGTATAACGTCAAATATCCTAACCTAAGGCAACCTAACATCTCGGATGTAACATTTGACAACATTCCAGGCATGTCGGTCCCTACGTCTCGGTGGTAACATTACATGCGTCTATAACGGTATATATCCTAATCTTAGGCAACCTAACATCTCGGATGTAACATTTTACAACATTCCAGGCGTGTCGGTCCCTACGTCTCGGTCGTAAAATTACATGCGTCTATAACGTTATATATCCTAACCTAAGGCCACATAACATCTCGTATGTAATATTTGACAACATACCTGGCCTGTCGAACACTACTTCTCGGTGGGAACAGTATATACGTCTATAACGACATATATCCTAACCAAAGGCAACCTAACATCTCGGATGTCACATTTGACAACATTCCATGCGCGTCGGTCCCTACGTCTCGGTGGTAACAGTAATGCGTCTATAACGGCAACGTAACAACTCGGATGTAATATTTTACAACATTGCTGGCGTTTCGGACCCTACTTCTCGGTGGGAACAGTATATACGTCCATAACGTTATATATCCTAACCTAAGGCCACATAACATCTCGTATGTAATATTTGACAACATTCCTGGCGTGTCCAACCCTACCTCTCGGTGGGAACAGTATATAAGTGTATAACGTCAAATATCCTAACCTAAGGCAACCTACCATCTCGGATGTAACATTTGACAACATTCCAGGCATGTCGGTCCCTACGTCTCGGTGGTAACATTACATGCGTCTATAACGGTATATATCCTAATCTTAGGCAACCTAACATCTCGGATGTAACATTTTACAACATTCCAGGCGTGTCGGTCCCTACGTCTCGGTCGTAACATTACATGCGTCTATAACGTTATATATCCTAACCTAAGGCCACATAACATCTCGTATGTAATATTTGACAACATTCCTGGCCTGTCGAAACCTACTTCTCGGAGGGAACAGTATATACGTCTATAACGTTAGATATCCTAACCTAAGACAACCTAACATCAAGGATGTAACATTTGACAACATTCCAGGCGTGTCGGTCCCTACGTCTCGGTGGTAACATTACATGCGTCTATAACGTTATATATCCTAACCTAAGGCAACCTAACATCTCGGATGCAATATTTGACAACATTCCTGGCCTGTCGAAACCTACCATCCGGAGGGAACAGTATATACGTCTATAACGTCATATATCCTAACCTAAGGCAACCTAACATCTCGGATGTAACATTTGACAACATTCCAGGCGTGTCGGTCCATACGTCTCGGTGGTAACATTACATGCGTCTATAACGGTATATATCCTAATCTTAGGCAACTTAACATCTCGGATGTAACATTTTACCACATTCCAGGCGTGTCGGTCCCTACGTCTCGGTCGTAACATTACATGCGTCTATAACGTTATATATCCTAACCTAAGGCCACCTAACATCTCGTATGTAATATTTGACAACATTCCTGGCGTGTCGAACCCTACCTCTCGGAGGGAACAGTATATACGTCTGTAACGTCATATATCCTAACGTAAGGCAACCTAACATCTCGGATGTAACATTTGACAACATTCCAGGCGTGACGGTCCCTACGTGTCGGTGGTAACATTACATGCGTCTAATACGTTATATATCCTAACCTAAGGCAACCTATCATCTCGGATGCAATATTTGACAACATTCCTGGCCTGTCGAACCCTACTTCTCGGAGGGAACAGTATATATGTCTATAACGGTATATATCCTAACCTAAGGCAACCTGACATCTCGGATGTAATATTCTACAACCTTCCAGGCGTGTCGGACCCTACTTCTCGGTGGGAACATTATATGCGTCTATAACGTTGTATATCCTAATCTAAGGCAACCTAACATCTCGGATGCTATATTTGACAACATTCCCGGCCTGTCGAACCCTACGTCCCGGAGGGAACATTATATACGTCTATAACGGTATATATCCTAATCTAAGGCAACCTAACATCTCGGATGCAATATTTGACAACATTCCTAGACTGTCGAACCCTACTTCTCGGAGGGAACATTATATACGTCTGTAACGTCATATATCCTAACCTAAGACAACCTAACATCAAGGATGTAACATTTGACAACATTCCAGGCGTGTCGGTCCCTACGTCTCGGTGGTAACATTACATGCGTCTATAACGTTATATATCCTAACCTAAGGCCACATAACATCTCGTATGTAATATTTGACAACATTCCTGGCCTGTCGAAACCTACTTCTCGGAGGGAACAGTATATACGTCTATAACGTTAGATATCCTAACCTAAGACAACCTAACATCAAGGATGTAACATTTGACAACATTCCTGGCGTGTCGGTCCCTACGTCTCGGTGGTAACATTACATGCGTCTATAACGTTATATATCCTAACCTAAGGCAACCTAACATCTCGGATGCAATATTTGACAACATTCCTGGCCTGTCGAAACCTACCATCCGGAGGGAACAGTATATACGTCTATAACGTCATATATCCTAACCTAAGGCAACCTAACATCTCGGATGTAACATTTGACAACATTCCAGGCGTGTCGGTCCATACGTCTCGGTGGTAACATTACATGCGTCTATAACGGTATATATCCTAATCTTAGGCAACTTAACATCTCGGATGTAACATTTTACCACATTCCAGGCGTGTCGGTCCCTACGTCTCGGTCGTAACATTACATGCGTCTATAACGTTATATATCCTAACCTAAGGCCACCTAACATCTCGTATGTAATATTTGACAACATTCCTGGCGTGTCGAACCCTACTTCTCGGTGGGAACAGTATATACGTCTACAACGGTATATATCCTAACCTAAGGCAGCCTAACATCTCGGATGCAATATTTGACAACATTCCTGTCCTGTCGAACCCTACTTCTCGGAGGGAACATTATATACGTCTGTAACGTCATATATCCTAACCTAAGACAACCTAACATCTCGGATGTAACATTTGTCAACATTCCAGGCGTGTCGGTCCCTACGTCTCGGTGGTAACATTACATGCGTCTATAACGTTATATATCCTAACCTAAGGCCACATAACATCTCGTATGTAATATTTGACAACATTCCTGGCGTGTCGAACACTACTTCTCGGTGGGAACAGTATATATGTCTATAACGGTATATATCCTAACCTAAGGCAACCTGACATCTCGGATGTAATATTCTACAACCTTCCAGGCGTGTCGGACCCTACTTCTCGGTGGGAACATTATATGCGTCTATAACGGTATATATCATAATCTAAGGCAACCTAACATCTCGGATGCAATATTTGACAACATTCCTGGCCTATCGAACCCTACTTCTCGGTGGGAACAGTATATACGTCCATACCGTTATATATCCTAACCTAAGGCAACCTAACATCTCGGATGCAATATCTGACAACATTCCTGGCCTGTCGAACCCTACTTCCCCGAGGGAACAGAATATACGTCTGTAACGTCATATATCCTAACCTAAGGCAACCTAACATCTCGGATGTAACATTTGACAACATTCCAGGCGTGACGGTCCCTACGTGTCGGTGGTAACATTACATGCGTCTATAACGTTATATATCCTAACCTAAGGCAACCTATCATCTCGGATGCAATATTTGACAACATTCCTGGCCTGTCGAACCCTACTTCTCGGAGGGAACAGTATATATGTCTATAACGGTATATATCCTAACCTAAGGCAACCTGACATCTCGGATGTAATATTCTACAACCTTCCAGGCGTGTCGGACCCTACTTCTCGGTGGGAACATTATATGCGTCTATAACGGTATATATCATAATCTAAGGCAACCTAACATCTCGGATGCAATATTTGACAACATTCCTGGCCTATCGAACCCTACTTCTCGGTGGGAACAGTATATACGTCCATACCGTCATATATCCTAACCTAAGGCAACCTAACATCTCGGATGCAATATCTGACAACATACCTGGCCTGTCGAACCCTACTTCCCCGAGGGAACAGAATATACGTCTGTAACGTCATATATCCTAACCTAAGGCAACCTAACATCTCGGATGCAATATTTGACAACATTCCTGGCCTGTCGAAACCTACTTCTCGGAGGGAACAGTATATACGTCTATAACGTTATATATCCTAACCTAAGGCAACCTGACATCTCGGATGTATCATTCTACAACATACCAGGCGTGTCGGACCCTACTTCTCGGTGGGAACATTATATGCGTCTATAACGTTGTATATCCTAATCTAAGGCAACCTAACATCTCGGATGCTATATTTGACAACATTCCCGGCCTGTCGAACCCTACGTCCCGGAGGGAACAGTATATACGTCTATAACGGTATATATCCTAATCTAAGGGAACCTAACATCTCGGATGCAATATTTGACAACATTCCTAGACTGTCGAACCCTACTTCTCGGAGGGAACATTATATACGTCTGTAACGTCATATATCCTAACCTAAGACAACCTAACATCAAGGATGTAACATTTGACAACATTCCAGGCGTGTCGGTCCCTACGTCTCGGTGGTAACATTACATGCGTCTATAACGTTATATATCCTAACCTAAGGCCACATAACATCTCGTATGTAATATTTGACAACATACCTGGCCTGTCGAACACTACTTCTCGGTGGGAACAGTATATACGTCTATAACGACATATATCCTAACCAAAGGCAACCTAACATCTCGGATGTCACATTTGACAACATTCCATGCGCGTCGGTCCCTACGTCTCGGTGGTAACAGTAATGCGTCTATAACGGCAACGTAACAACTGGGATGTAACATTTTACAACATTGCTGGCGTTTCGGACCCTACTTCTCGGTGGGAACAGTATATACGTCCATAACGTTATATATCCTAACCTAAGGCCACATAACATCTCGTATGTAATATTTGACAACATTCCTGGCGTGTCCAACCCTACCTCTCGGTGGGAACAGTATATAAGTGTATAACGTCAAATATCCTAACCTAAGGCAACCTACCATCTCGGATGTAACATTTGACAACATTCCTGTCCTGTCGAACCCTACTTCTCGGAGGGAACATTATATACGTCTGTAACGTCATATATCCTAACCTAAGACAACCTAACATCTCGGATGTAACATTTGTCAACATTCCAGGCGTGTCGGTCCCTACGTCTCGGTGGTAACATTACATGCGTCTATAACGTTATATATCCTAACCTAAGGCCACATAACATCTCGTATGTAATATTTGACAACATTCCTGGCGTGTCGAAACCTACCTCTCGGTGGGAACAGTATATACGTCTATAACGTCATATATCCTAACCTAAGGCAACCTAACATCTCGGATGTAACATTTGACAACATTCCAGGCGTGTCGGTCCCTACGTCTCGGTGGTAACATTACATGCGTCTATAACGTTATATATCCTAACCTAAGGCAACCTAACATCTCGGATGCAATATTTGACAACATTCCTGGCCTGTCGAACCCTACTTCCCGGAGGGAACAGTATATACGTCTGTAACGTCATATATCCTAACGTAAGGCAACCTAACATCTCGGATGTAACATTTGACAACATTCCAGGCGTGACGGTCCCTACGTGTCGGTGGTAACATTACATGC
This sequence comes from Xylocopa violacea, assembly GCA_963969225.1. NCBI lineage: Eukaryota > Metazoa > Arthropoda > Insecta > Hymenoptera > Apidae > Xylocopa > Xylocopa violacea. Next base: position 18,954,600 of record CAXAJV010000004.1, read on the forward strand.
GTCTATAACGTTATATATCCTAACCTAAGGCAACCTATCATCTCGGATGCAATATTTGACAACATTCCTGGCCTGTCGAACCCTACTTCTCGGAGGGAACAGTATATATGTCTATAACGGTATATATCCTAACCTAAGGCAACCTGACATCTCGGATGTAATATTCTACAACCTTCCAGGCGTGTCGGACCCTACTTCTCGGTGGGAACATTATATGCGTCTATAACGGTATATATCATAATCTAAGGCAACCTAACATCTCGGATGCAATATTTGACAACATTCCTGGCCTATCGAACCCTACTTCTCGGTGGGAACAGTATATACGTCCATACCGTTATATATCCTAACCTAAGGCAACCTAACATCTCGGATGCAATATCTGACAACATTCCTGGCCTGTCGAACCCTACTTCCCCGAGGGAACAGAATATACGTCTGTAACGTCATATATCCTAACCTAAGGCAACCTAACATCTCGGATGTAACATTTGACAACATTCCAGGCGTGACGGTCCCTACGTGTCGGTGGTAACATTACATGCGTCTATAACGTTATATATCCTAACCTAAGGCCACATAACATCTCGTATGTAATATTTGACAACATTCCTGGCGTGTCGAAACCTACCTCTCGGTGGGAACAGTATATACGTCTATAACGTCATATATCCTAACCTAAGGCAACCTAACATCTCGGATGTAACATTTGACAACATTCCAGGCATGTCGGTCCCTACGTCTCGGTGGTAACATTACATGCGTCTATAACGGTATATATCCTAATCTTAGGCAACCTAACATCTCGGATGTAACATTTTACAACATTCCAGGCGTGTCGGTCCCTACGTCTCGGTGGTAACATTACATGCGTCTATAACGTTATATATCCTAACCTAAGGCAACCTAACATCTCGGATGCAATATTTGACAACATTCCTGGCCTGTCGAACCCTACTTCCCGGAGGGAACAGTATATACGTCTGTAACGTCATATATCCTAACGTAAGGCAACCTAACATCTCGGATGTAACATTTGACAACATTCCTGGCGTGACGGTCCCTACGTGTCGGTGGTAACATTACATGCGTCTATAACGTTATATATCCTAACCTAAGGCAACCTATCATCTCGGATGCAATATTTGACAACATTCCTGGCCTGTCGAACCCTACTTCTCGGAGGGAACAGTATATATGTCTATAACGGTATATATCCTAACCTAAGGCAACCTGACATCTCGGATGTAATATTCTACAACCTTCCAGGCGTGTCGGACCCTACTTCTCGGTGGGAACATTATATGCGTCTATAACGGTATATATCATAATCTAAGGCAACCTAACATCTCGGATGCAATATTTGACAACATTCCTGGCCTATCGAACCCTACTTCTCGGTGGGAACAGTATATACGTCCATACCGTCATATATCCTAACCTAAGGCAACCTAACATCTCGGATGCAATATCTGACAACATTCCTGGCCTGTCGAACCCTACTTCCCCGAGGGAACAGAATATACGTCTGTAACGTCATATATCCTAACCTAAGGCAACCTAACATCTCGGATGCAATATTTGACAACATTCCTGGCCTGTCGAAACCTACTTCTCGGAGGGAACAGTATATACGTCTATAACGTTATATATCCTAACCTAAGGCAACCTGACATCTCGGATGTATCATTCTACAACATTCCAGGCGTGTCGGACCCTACTTCTCGGTGGGAACATTATATGCGTCTATAACGTTGTATATCCTAATCTAAGGCAACCTAACATCTCGGATGCTATATTTGACAACATTCCCGGCCTGTCGAACCCTACGTCCCGGAGGGAACAGTATATACGTCTATAACGGTATATATCCTAATCTAAGGCAACCTAACATCTCGGATGCAATATTTGACAACATTCCTAGACTGTCGAACCCTACTTCTCGGAGGGAACATTATATACGTCTGTAACGTCATATATCCTAACCTAAGACAACCTAACATCAAGGATGTAACATTTGACAACATTCCAGGCGTGTCGGTCCCTACGTCTCGGTGGTAACATTACATGCGTCTATAACGTTATATATCCTAACCTAAGGCCACATAACATCTCGTATGTAATATTTGACAACATTCCTGGCCTGTCGAAACCTACTTCTCGGAGGGAACAGTATATACGTCTATAACGTTAGATATCCTAACCTAAGACAACCTAGCATCAAGGATGTAACATTTGACAACATTCCAGGCGTGTCGGTCCCTACGTCTCGGTGGTAACATTACATGCGTCTATAACGTTATATATCCTAACCTAAGGCAACCTAACATCTCGGATGCAATATTTGACAACATTCCTGGCCTGTCGAAACCTACCATCCGGAGGGAACAGTATATACGTCTATAACGTCATATATCCTAACCTAAGGCAACCTAACATCTCGGATGTAACATTTGACAACATTCCAGGCGTGTCGGTCCATACGTCTCGGTGGTAACATTACATGCGTCTATAACGGTATATATCCTAATCTTAGGCAACTTAACATCTCGGATGTAACATTTTACCACATTCCAGGCGTGTCGGTCCCTACGTCTCGGTCGTAACATTACATGCGTCTATAACGTTATATATCCTAACCTAAGGCCACCTAACATCTCGTATGTAATATTTGACAACATTCCTGGCGTGTCGAACCCTACTTCTCGGTGGGAACAGTATATACGTCTACAACGGTATATATCCTAACCTAAGGCAGCCTAACATCTCGGATGCAATATTTGACAACATTCCTGTCCTGTCGAACCCTACTTCTCGGAGGGAACATTATATACGTCTGTAACGTCATATATCCTAACCTAAGACAACCTAACATCTCGGATGTAACATTTGTCAACATTCCAGGCGTGTCGGTCCCTACGTCTCGGTGGTAACATTACATGCGTCTATAACGTTATATATCCTAACCTAAGGCCACATAACATCTCGTATGTAATATTTGACAACATTCCTGGCGTGTCGAAACCTACCTCTCGGTGGGAACAGTATATACGTCTATAACGTCATATATCCTAACCTAAGGCAACCTAACATCTCGGATGTAACATTTGACAACATTCCAGGCGTGTCGGTCCCTACGTCTCGGTGGTAACATTACATGCGTCTATAACGTTATATAGCCTAACCTAAGGCAACCTAACATCTCGGATGCAATATTTGACAACATTCCTGGCCTGTCGAACCCTACTTCCCGGAGGGAACAGTATATACGTCTGTAACGTCATATATCCTAACGTAAGGCAACCTAACATCTCGGATGTAACATTTGACAACATTCCAGGCGTGACGGTCCCTACGTGTCGGTGGTAACATTACATGCGTCTATAACGTTATATATCCTAACCTAAGGCAACCTATCATCTCGGATGCAATATTTGACAACATTCCTGGCCTGTCGAACCCTACTTCTCGGAGGGAACAGTATATATGTCTATAACGGTATATATCCTAACCTAAGGCAACCTGACATCTCGGATGTAATATTCTACAACCTTCCAGGCGTGTCGGACCCTACTTCTCGGTGGGAACATTATATGCGTCTATAACGGTATATATCATAATCTAAGGCAACCTAACATCTCGGATGCAATATTTGACAACATTCCTGGCCTATCGAACCCTACTTCTCGGTGGGAACAGTATATACGTCCATACCGTCATATATCCTAACCTAAGGCAACCTAACATCTCGGATGCAATATCTGACAACATTCCTGGCCTGTCGAACCCTACTTCCCCGAGGGAACAGAATATACGTCTGTAACGTCATATATCCTAACCTAAGGCAACCTAACATCTCGGATGCAATATTTGACAACATTCCTGGCCTGTCGAAACCTACTTCTCGGAGGGAACAGTATATACGTCTATAACGTTATATATCCTAACCTAAGGCAACCTGACATCTCGGATGTATCATTCTACAACATTCCAGGCGTGTCGGACCCTACTTCTCGGTGGGAACATTATATGAGTCTATAACGTTGTATATCCTAATCTAAGGCAACCTAACATCTCGGATGCTATATTTGACAACATTCCCGGCCTGTCGAACCCTACGTCCCGGAGGGAACAGTATATACGTCTATAACGGTATATATCCTAATCTAAGGGAACCTAACATCTCGGATGCAATATTTGACAACATTCCTAGACTGTCGAACCCTACTTCTCGGAGGGAACATTATATACGTCTGTAACGTCATATATCCTAACCTAAGACAACCTAACATCAAGGATGTAACATTTGACAACATTCCAGGCGTGTCGGTCCCTACGTCTCGGTGGTAACATTACATGCGTCTATAACGTTATATATCCTAACCTAAGGCCACATAACATCTCGTATGTAATATTTGACAACATACCTGGCCTGTCGAACACTACTTCTCGGTGGGAACAGTATATACGTCTATAACGACATATATCCTAACCAAAGGCAACCTAACATCTCGGATGTCACATTTGACAACATTCCATGCGCGTCGGTCCCTACGTCTCGGTGGTAACAGTAATGCGTCTATAACGGCAACGTAACAACTCGGATGTAATATTTTACAACAGTGCTGGCGTTTCGGACCCTACTTCTCGGTGGGAACAGTATATACGTCCATAACGTTATATATCCTAACCTAAGGCCACATAACATCTCGTATGTAATATTTGACTACATTCCTGGCGTGTCCAACCCTACCTCTCGGTGGGAACAGTATATAAGTGTATAACGTCAAATATCCTAACCTAAGGCAACCTACCATCTCGGATGTAACATTTGACAACATTCCTGTCCTGTCGAACCCTACTTCTCGGAGGGAACATTATATACGTCTGTAACGTCATATATCCTAACCTAAGACAACCTAACATCTCGGATGTAACATTTGTCAACATTCCAGGCGTGTCGGTCCCTACGTCTCGGTGGTAACATTACATGCGTCTATAACGTTATATATCCTAACCTAAGGCCACATAACATCTCGTATGTAATATTTGACAACATTCCTGGCGTGTCGAAACCTACCTCTCGGTGGGAACAGTATATACGTCTATAACGTCATATATCCTAACCTAAGGCAACCTAACATCTCGGATGTAACATTTGACAACATTCCAGGCGTGTCGGTCCCTACGTCTCGGTGGTAACATTACATGCGTCTATAACGTTATATATCCTAACCTAAGGCAACCTAACATCTCGGATGCAATATTTGACAACATTCCTGGCCTGTCGAACCCTACTTCCCGGAGGGAACAGTATATACGTCTGTAACGTCATATATCCTAACGTAAGGCAACCTAACATCTCGGATGTAACATTTGACAACATTCCAGGCGTGACGGTCCCTACGTGTCGGTGGTAACATTACATGCGTCTATAACGTTATATATCCTAACCTAAGGCAACCTATCATCTCGGATGCAATATTTGACAACATTCCTGGCCTGCCGAACCCTACTTCTCGGAGGGAACAGTATATATGTCTATAACGGTATATATCCTAACCTAAGGCAACCTGACATCTCGGATGTAATATTCTACAACCTTCCAGGCGTGTCGGACCCTACTTCTCGGTGGGAACATTATATGCGTCTATAACGGTATATATCATAATCTAAGGCAACCTAACATCTCGGATGCAATATTTGACAACATTCCTGGCCTATCGAACCCTACTTCTCGGTGGGAACAGTATATACGTCCATACCGTTATATATCCTAACCTAAGGCAACCTAACATCTCGGATGCAATATCTGACAACATTCCTGGCCTGTCGAACCCTACTTCCCCGAGGGAACAGAATATACGTCTGTAACGTCATATATCCTAACCTAAGGCAACCTAACATCTCGGATGTAACATTTGACAACATTCCAGGCGTGACGGTCCCTACGTGTCGGTGGTAACATTACATGCGTCTATAACGTTATATATCCTAACCTAAGGCAACCTATCATCTCGGATGCAATATTTGACAACATTCCTGGCCTGTCGAACCCTACTTCTCGGAGGGAACAGTATATATGTCTATAACGGTATATATCCTAACCTAAGGCAACCTGACATCTCGGATGTAATATTCTACAACCTTCCAGGCGTGTCGGACCCTACTTCTCGGTGGGAACATTATATGCGTCTATAACGGTATATATCATAATCTAAGGCAACCTAACATCTCGGATGCAATATTTGACAACATTCCTGGCCTATCGAACCCTACTTCTCGGTGGGAACAGTATATACGTCCATACCGTCATATATCCTAACCTAAGGCAACCTAACATCTCGGATGCAATATCTGACAACATTCCTGGCCTGTCGAACCCTACTTCCCCGAGGGAACAGAATATACGTCTGTAACGTCATATATCCTAACCTAAGGCAACCTAACATCTCGGATGCAATATTTGACAACATTCCTGGCCTGTCGAAACCTACTTCTCGGAGGGAACAGTATATACGTCTATAACGTTATATATCCTAACCTAAGGCAACCTGACATCTCGGATGTATCATTCTACAACATTCCAGGCGTGTCGGACCCTACTTCTCGGTGGGAACATTATATGCGTCTATAACGTTGTATATCCTAATCTAAGGCAACCTAACATCTCGGATGCTATATTTGACAACATTCCCGGCCTGTCGAACCCTACGTCCCGGAGGGAACAGTATATACGTCTATAACGGTATATATCCTAATCTAAGGGAACCTAACATCTCGGATGCAATATTTGACAACATTCCTAGACTGTCGAACCCTACTTCTCGGAGGGAACATTATATACGTCTGTAACGTCATATATCCTAACCTAAGACAACCTAACATCAAGGATGTAACATTTGACAACATTCCAGGCGTGTCGGTCCCTACGTCTCGGTGGTAACATTACATGCGTCTATAACGTTATATATCCTAACCTAAGGCCACATAACATCTCGTATGTAATATTTGACAACATACCTGGCCTGTCGAACACTACTTCTCGGTGGGAACAGTATATACGTCTATAACGACATATATCCTAACCAAAGGCAACCTAACATCTCGGATGTCACATTTGACAACATTCCATGCGCGTCGGTCCCTACGTCTCGGTGGTAACAGTAATGCGTCTATAACGGCAACGTAACAACTCGGATGTAATATTTTACAACATTGCTGGCGTTTCGGACCCTACTTCTCGGTGGGAACAGTATATACGTCCATAACGTTATATATCCTAACCTAAGGCCACATAACATCTCGTATGTAATATTTGACAACATTCCTGGCGTGTCCAACCCTACCTCTCGGTGGGAACAGTATATAAGTGTATAACGTCAAATATCCTAACCTAAGGCAACCTACCATCTCGGATGTAACATTTGACAACATTCCAGGCATGTCGGTCCCTACGTCTCGGTGGTAACATTACATGCGTCTATAACGGTATATATCCTAATCTTAGGCAACCTAACATCTCGGATGTAACATTTTACAACATTCCAGGCGTGTCGGTCCCTACGTCTCGGTCGTAACATTACATGCGTCTATAACGTTATATATCCTAACCTAAGGCCACATAACATCTCGTATGTAATATTTGACAACATTCCTGGCCTGTCGAAACCTACTTCTCGGAGGGAACAGCATATACGTCTACAACGTTAGATATCCTAACCTAAGACAACCTAACATCAAGGATGTAACATTTGACAACATTCCAGGCGTGTCGGTCCCTACGTCTCGGTGGTAACATTACATGCGTCTATAACGTTATATATCCTAACCTAAGGCAACCTAACATCTCGGATGCAATATTTGACAACATTCCTGGCCTGTCGAAACCTACCATCCGGAGGGAACAGTATATACGTCTATAACGTCATATATCCTAACCTAAGGCAACCTAACATCTCGGATGTAACATTTGACAACATTCCAGGCGTGTCGGTCCATACGTCTCGGTGGTAACATTACATGCGTCTATAACGGTATATATCCTAATCTTAGGCAACTTAACATCTCGGATGTAACATTTTACCACATTCCAGGCGTGTCGGTCCCTACGTCTCGGTCGTAACATTACATGCGTCTATAACGTTATATATCCTAACCTAAGGCCACCTAACATCTCGTATGTAATATTTGACAACATTCCTGGCGTGTCGAACACTACATCTCGGTGGGAACAGTATATACGTCTACAACGGTATATATCCTAACCTAAGGCAGCCTAACATCTCGGATGCAATATTTGACAACATTCCTGTCCTGTCGAACCCTACTTCTCGGAGGGAACATTATATACGTCTGTAACGTCATATATCCTAACCTAAGACAACCTAACATCTCGGATGTAACATTTGTCAACATTCCAGGCGTGTCGGTCCCTACGTCTCGGTGGTAACATTACATGCGTCTATAACGTTATATATCCTAACCTAAGGCCACATAACATCTCGTATGTAATATTTGACAACATTCCTGGCGTGTCGAAACCTACCTCTCGGTGGGAACAGTATATACGTCTATAACGTCATATATCCTAACCTAAGGCAACCTAACATCTCGGATGTAACATTTGACAACATTCCAGGCATGTCGGTCCCTACGTCTCGGTGGTAACATTACATGCGTCTATAACGGTATATATCCTAATCTTAGGCAACCTAACATCTCGGATGTAACATTTTACAACATTCCAGGCGTGTCGGTCCCTACGTCTCGGTCGTAACATTACATGCGTCTATAACGTTATATATCCTAACCTAAGGCCACATAACATCTCGTATGTAATATTTGACAACATTCCTGGCGTGTCGAACCCTACCTCTCGGTGGGAACATTATATACGTCTCTAACGTCATATATCCTAACCTAAGACAACCTAACATCTCGGATGTAACATTTGACAACATTCCAGGCGTGTCGGTCCCTACGTCTCGGTGGTAACATTACATGCGTCTATAACGTTATATATCCTAACCTAAGGCAACCTAACATCTCGGATGCAATATTTGACAACATTCCTGGCCTGTCGAACCCTACTTCCCGGAGGGAACAGTATATACGTCTGTAACGTCATATATCCTAACGTAAGGCAACCTAACATCTCGGATGTAACATTTGACAACATTCCAGGCGTGACGGTCCCTACGTGTCGGTGGTAACATTACATGCGTCTATAACGTTATATATCCTAACCTAAGGCAACCTATCATCTCGGATGCAATATTTGACAACATTCCTGGCCTGTCGAACCCTACTTCTCGGAGGGAACAGTATATATGTCTATAACGGTATATATCCTAACCTAAGGCAACCTGACATCTCGGATGTAATATTCTACAACCTTCCAGGCGTGTCGGACCCTACTTCTCGGTGGGAACATTATATGCGTCTATAACGGTATATATCATAATCTAAGGCAACCTAACATCTCGGATGCAATATTTGACAACATTCCTGGCCTATCGAACCCTACTTCTCGGTGGGAACAGTATATACGTCCATACCGTCATATATCCTAACCTAAGGCAACCTAACATCTCGGATGCAATATCTGACAACATTCCTGGCCTGTCGAACCCTACTTCCCCGAGGGAACAGAATATACGTCTGTAACGTCATATATCCTAACCTAAGGCAACCTAACATCTCGGATGCAATATTTGACAACATTCCTGGCCTGTCGAAACCTACTTCTCGGAGGGAACAGTATATACGTCTATAACGTTATATATCCTAACCTAAGGCAACCTGACATCTCGGATGTATCATTCTACAACATTCCAGGCGTGTCGGACCCTACTTCTCGGTGGGAACATTATATGCGTCTATAACGTTGTATATCCTAATCTAAGGCAACCTAACATCTCGGATGCTATATTTGACAACATTCCCGGCCTGTCGAACCCTACGTCCCGGAGGGAACAGTATATACGTCTATAACGGTATATATCCTAATCTAAGGCAACCTAACATCTCGGATGCAATATTTGACAACATTCCTAGACTGTCGAACCCTACTTCTCGGAGGGAACATTATATACGTCTGTAACGTCATATATCCTAACCTAAGACAACCTAACATCAAGGATGTAACATTTGACAACATTCCAGGCGTGTCGGTCCCTACGTCTCGGTGGTAACATTACATGCGTCTATAACGTTATATATCCTAACCTAAGGCCACATAACATCTCGTATGTAATATTTGACAACATTCCTGGCCTGTCGAAACCTACTTCTCGGAGGGAACAGTATATACGTCTATAACGTTAGATATCCTAACCTAAGACAACCTAACATCAAGGATGTAACATTTGACAACATTCCAGGCGTGTCGGTCCCTACGTCTCGGTGGTAACATTACATGCGTCTATAACGTTATATATCCTAACCTAAGGCAACCTAACATCTCGGATGCAATATTTGACAACATTCCTGGCCTGTCGAAACCTACCATCCGGAGGGAACAGTATATACGTCTATAACGTCATATATCCTAACCTAAGGCAACCTAACATCTCGGATGTAACATTTGACAACATTCCAGGCGTGTCGGTCCATACGTCTCGGTGGTAACATTACATGCGTCTATAACGGTATATATCCTAATCTTAGGCAACTTAACATCTCGGATGTAACATTTTACCACATTCCAGGCGTGTCGGTCCCTACGTCTCGGTCGTAACATTACATGCGTCTATAACGTTATATATCCTAACCTAAGGCCACCTAACATCTCGTATGTAATATTTGACAACATTCCTGGCGTGTCGAACCCTACTTCTCGGTGGGAACAGTATATACGTCTACAACGGTATATATCCTAACCTAAGGCAGCCTAACATCTCGGATGCAATATTTGACAACATTCCTGTCCTGTCGAACCCTACTTCTCGGAGGGAACATTATATACGTCTGTAACGTCATATATCCTAACCTAAGACAACCTAACATCTCGGATGTAACATTTGTCAACATTCCAGGCGTGTCGGTCCCTACGTCTCGGTGGTAACATTACATGCGTCTATAACGTTATATATCCTAACCTAAGGCCACATAACATCTCGTATGTAATATTTGACAACATTCCTGGCGTGTCGAAACCTACCTCTCGGTGGGAACAGTATATACGTCTATAACGTCATATATCCTAACCTAAGGCAACCTAACATCTCGGATGTAACATTTGACAACATTCCAGGCGTGTCGGTCCCTACGTCTCGGTGGTAACATTACATGCGTCTATAACGTTATATATCCTAACCTAAGGCAACCTAACATCTCGGATGCAATATTTGACAACATTCCTGGCCTGTCGAACCCTACTTCCCGGAGGGAACAGTATATACGTCTGTAACGTCATATATCCTAACGTAAGGCAACCTAACATCTCGGATGTAACATTTGACAACATTCCAGGCGTGACGGTCCCTACGTGTCGGTGGTAACATTACATGCGTCTATAACGTTATATATCCTAACCTAAGGCAACCTATCATCTCGGATGCAATATTTGACAACATTCCTGGCCTGTCGAACCCTACTTCTCGGAGGGAACAGTATATATGTCTATAACGGTATATATCCTAACCTAAGGCAACCTGACATCTCGGATGTAATATTCTACAACCTTCCAGGCGTGTCGGACCCTACTTCTCGGTGGGAACATTATATGCGTCTATAACGGTATATATCATAATCTAAGGCAACCTAACATCTCGGATGCAATATTTGACAACATTCCTGGCCTATCGAACCCTACTTCTCGGTGGGAACAGTATATACGTCCATACCGTTATATATCCTAACCTAAGGCAACCTAACATCTCGGATGCAATATCTGACAACATTCCTGGCCTGTCGAACCCTACTTCCCCGAGGGAACAGAATATACGTCTGTAACGTCATATATCCTAACCTAAGGCAACCTAACATCTCGGATGTAACATTTGACAACATTCCAGGCGTGACGGTCCCTACGTGTCGGTGGTAACATTACATGCGTCTATAACGTTATATATCCTAACCTAAGGCAACCTATCATCTCGGATGCAATATTTGACAACATTCCTGGCCTGTCGAACCCTACTTCTCGGAGGGAACAGTATATATGTCTATAACGGTATATATCCTAACCTAAGGCAACCTGACATCTCGGATGTAATATTCTACAACCTTCCAGGCGTGTCGGACCCTACTTCTCGGTGGGAACATTATATGCGTCTATAACGGTATATATCATAATCTAAGGCAACCTAACATCTCGGATGCAATATTTGACAACATTCCTGGCCTATCGAACCCTACTTCTCGGTGGGAACAGTATATACGTCCATACCGTCATATATCCTAACCTAAGGCAACCTAACATCTCGGATGCAATATCTGACAACATTCCTGGCCTGTCGAACCCTACTTCCCCGAGGGAACAGAATATACGTCTGTAACGTCATATATCCTAACCTAAGGCAACCTAACATCTCGGATGCAATATTTGACAACATTCCTGGCCTGTCGAAACCTACTTCTCGGAGGGAACAGTATATACGTCTATAACGTTATATATCCTAACCTAAGGCAACCTGACATCTCGGATGTATCATTCTACAACATTCCAGGCGTGTCGGACCCTACTTCTCGGTGGGAACATTATATGCGTCTATAACGTTGTATATCCTAATCTAAGGCAACCTAACATCTCGGATGCTATATTTGACAACATTCCCGGCCTGTCGAACCCTACGTCCCGGAGGGAACAGTATATACGTCTATAACGGTATATATCCTAATCTAAGGCAACCTAACATCTCGGATGCAATATTTGACAACATTCCTAGACTGTCGAACCCTACTTCTCGGAGGGAACATTATATACGTCTGTAACGTCATATATCCTAACCTAAGACAACCTAACATCAAGGATGTAACATTTGACAACATTCCAGGCGTGTCGGTCCCTACGTCTCGGTGGTAACATTACATGCGTCTATAACGTTATATATCCTAACCTAAGGCAACCTAACATCTCGGATGCAATATTTGACAACATTCCTGGCCTGTCGAACCCTACCATCCGGAGGGAACAGTATATACGTCTATAACGTCATATATCCTAACCTAAGGCAACCTAACATCTCGGATGTAACATTTGACAACATTCCAGGCGTGTCGGTCCATACGTCTCGGTGGTAACATTACATGCGTCTATAACGGTATATATCCTAATCTTAGGCAACCTAACATCTCGGATGTAACATTTGACAACATTCCAGGCATGTCGGTCCCTACGTCTCGGTGGTAACATTACATGCGTCTATAACGGTATATATCCTAATCTTAGGCAACCTAACATCTCGGATGTAACATTTTACAACATTCCAGGCGTGTCGGTCCCTACGTCTCGGTCGTAACATTACATGCGTCTATAACGTTATATATCCTAACCTAAGGCCACATAACATCTCGTATGTAATATTTGACAACATTCCTGGCGTGTCGAACCCTACCTCTCGGTGGGAACATTATATACGTCTGTAACGTCATATATCCTAACCTAAGACAACCTAACATCTCGGATGTAACATTTGACAACATTCCAGGCGTGTCGGTCCCTACGTCTCGGTGGTAACATTACATGCGTCTATAACGTTATATATCCTAACCTAAGGCAACCTAACATCTCGGATGCAATATTTGACAACATTCCTGGCCTGTCGAACCCTACTTCCCGGAGGGAACATTATATACGTCTGTAACGTCATATATCCTAACCTAAGACAACCTAACATCAAGGATGTAACATTTGACAACATTCCAGGCGTGTCGGTCCCTACGTCTCGGTGGTAACATTACATGCGTCTATAACGTTATATATCCTAACCTAAGGCAACCTAACATCTCGGATGCAATATTTGACAACATTCCTGGCCTGTCGAACCCTACCATCCGGAGGGAACAGTATATACGTCTATAACGTCATATATCCTAACCTAAGGCAACCTAACATCTCGGATGTAACATTTGACAACATTCCAGGCGTGTCGGTCCATACGTCTCGGTGGTAACATTACATGCGTCTATAACGGTATATATCCTAATCTTAGGCAACCTAACATCTCGGATGTAACATTTTACCACATTCCAGGCGTGTCGGTCCCTACGTCTCGGTCGTAACATTACATGCGTCTATAACGTTATATATCCTAACCTAAGGCCACCTAACATCTCGTATGTAATATTTGACAACATTCCTGGCGTGTCGAACCCTACTTCTCGGTGGGAACAGTATATACGTCTACAACGGTATATATCCTAACCTAAGGCAGCCTAACATCTCGGATGCAATATTTGACAACATTCCTGTCCTGTCGAACCCTACTTCTCGGAGGGAACATTATATACGTCTGTAACGTCATATATCCTAACCTAAGACAACCTAACATCTCGGATGTAACATTTGTCAACATTCCAGGCGTGTCGGTCCCTACGTCTCGGTGGTAACATTACATGCGTCTATAACGTTATATATCCTAACCTAAGGCCACATAACATCTCGTATGTAATATTTGACAACATTCCTGGCGTGTCGAAACCTACCTCTCGGTGGGAACAGTATATACGTCTATAACGTCATATATCCTAACCTAAGGCAACCTAACATCTCGGATGTAACATTTGACAACATTCCAGGCATGTCGGTCCCTACGTCTCGGTGGTAACATTACATGCGTCTATAACGTCATATATCCTAACCTAAGGCAACCTAACATCTCGGATGCAATATTTGACAACATTCCTGGCCTGTCGAACCCTACCATCCGGAGGGAACAGTATATACGTCTATAACGTCATATATCCTAACCTAAGGCAACCTAACATCTCGGATGTCACATTTGACAACATTCCAGGCGTGTCGGTCCCTACGTCTCGGTGGTAACATTACATGCGTCTATAACGTTATATATCCTAACTTAAAGCAACATAACATCTCGTATGTAATATTTGACAACATTCCTGGCGTGTCGGACCCTACTTCTCGGTGGGAACAGTATATACGTCTATAACGTTATATATCCTAACCTAAGGCAACCTAACATCTCGGATGCAATATTTGACAACATTCCTGGCCTGTCGAACCCTACTTCTCGGAGGGAACAGTATATACGTCTATAACGTTATATATCCTAACCTAAGGCAACCTGACATCTCGGATGTATTATTCTACAACATTCCAGGCGTGTCGGAACCTACTTCTCGGTGGGAACATTATATGCGTCTATAACGTTGTATATCCTAATCTAAGGCAACCTAACATATCGGATGCAATATTTGACAACATTCCTGGCCTGTCGAACACTACTTCTCGGAGGGAACAGTATATACGTCTATAACGTCATATATCCTAACCTAAGGCAACCTAACATCTCGGATGTAACATTTGACAACATTCCAGGCGTGTCGGTCCCTACGTCTCGGTGGTAACATTACATGCGTCTATAACGGTATATATCCTAATCTAAGGCCACATAACATCTCGTATGTAATATTTGACAACATTCCTGGCGTGTCGAACCCTACTTCTCGGCGGGAACAGTATATACGTCTATAACGTCATATATCCTAACCTAAGACAACCTAACATCTCGGATGTAACATTTGACAACATTCCAGGCGTGTCGGTCCCTACGTCTCGGTGGTAACATTACATGCGTCTATAACGGTATATATCCTAATCTTAGGCAACCTAACATCTCGAATGTAACATTTTACAACATTCCAGGCGTGTCGGTCCCTACGTCTCGGTCGTAACATTACATGCGTCCATAACGTTATATATCCTAACCTAAGGCCACATAACATCTCGGATGTAATATTTGACAACATTCCTGGCGTGTCGGACCCTACTTCTCGGTGGGAACAGTATATACGTCTATAACGTCATATATCCTAACCTAAGGCAACCTAACATCTCGGATGTAACATTTGACAACATTCCATGCGTGTCGGTCCCTACGTCTCGGTGGTAACATTGCATGCGTCTATAACGGTATATATCCTAATCTTAGGCAACCTAACATCTCGGATGTAACATTTTACAACATTCCAGGCGTGTCGGTCCCTACGTCTCGGTGGTAACGTTACATGCGTCTATAACGTTATATATCCTAACCTAAGGCAACCTAACATCTCGGATGCAATATTTGACAACATTCCTGGCCTGTCGAACCCTACTTCTCGGAGGGAACAGTATATACGTCTATAACGTCATATATCCTAACCTAAGGCAACCTAACATCTCGGATGTAACATTTGACAACATTCCACGCGTGTCGGTCCCTACGTCTCGGTGGTAACATTACATGCGTCTATAACGTTATATATCCTAACCTAAGGCCACCTAACATCTCGTATGCAATATTTGACAACATTCCTAGCCTGACGAACCCTACTTCTCGGAGGGAACAGTATATACGTCTATAACGTTATATATCCTAACCTAAGGCAACCTAACATCTCGGATGTAATATTCTACAACCTTCCAGGCGTGTCGGACCCTACTTCTCGGAGGGAACAGTATATACGTATATAACGTTGCATATCCTAATCTAAGGCAACCTAACATCTCGGATGCAATATTTGACAACATTCCTGGCCTGTCGAACCCTACGTCTCGGAGGGAACAGTATATACGTCTATAACGGTATATATCCTAATCTAAGGCAACCTAACATCTCGGATGCAATATTTGACAACATTCCTGGCCTGTCGAACCCTACTTCTCGGAGGGAACATTATATACGTCTGTAACGTCATATATCCTAACCTAAGACAACCTAACATCTCGGATGTAACATTTGACAACATTCCAGGCGTGTCGGTCCCTACGTCTCGGTGGTAACATTACATGCGTCTATAACGTTATATATCCTAACCTAAGGCAACCTAACATCTCGGATGCAATATTTGACAACATTCCTGGCCTGTCGAACCCTACCACCCGGAGGGAACAGTGTATACGTCTATAACGTCATATATCCTAACCTAAGGCAACCTAACATCTCGGATGTAACATTTGACAACATTCCTGGCGTGTCGGTCTCTACGTCTCGGTGGTAACATTACATGCGTCTATAACGGTATATATCCTAATCTTAGGCAACCTAACATCTCGGATGTAACATTTTACAACATTCCAGGCGTGTCGGTCCCTACGTCTCGGTCGTAACATTACATGCGTCTATAACGTTATATTTCCTAACCTAAGGCCACCTAACATCTCGTATGTAATATTTGACAACATTCCTGGCGTGTCGAACCCTACTTCTCGGTGGGAACAGTATATACGTCTATAACGGTATATATCGTAATCTAAGGCAGCCTAACATCTCGGATGCAATATTTGACAACATTCCTGGCCTGTCGAACCCTACCATCCGGAGGGAACAGTATATACGTCTATAACGTCATATATCCTAACCTAAGGCAACCTGACATCTCGGATGTAACATTTGACATCATTCCAGGCGTGTCGGTCCCTACGTCTCGGTGGTAACATTGCATGCGTCTATAACGGTATATATCCTAATCTTAGGCAACCTAACATCTCGGATGCAATATTTGACAACATTCCTGGCCTGTCGAACCCTACTTCTCGGAGGGAACAGTATATACGTCTATAACGTCATATATCCTAACCTAAGGCAACCTAACATCTCGGATGTAACATTTGACAACATTCCAGGCGTGTCGGTCCCTACGTCTCGGTGGTAACATTACATGCGTCTATAACGGTATATATCCTAATCTAAGGCCACATAACATCTCGTATGTAATATTTGACAACATTCCTGGCGTGTCGAACCCTACTTCTCGGTGGGAACAGTATATACGTCTATAACGTCATATATCCTAACCTAAGACAACCTAACATCTCGGATGTAACATTTGACAACATTCCAGGCGTGTCGGTCCCTACGTCCCGGTGGTAACATTACATGCGTCTATAACGTTATATATCCTAACCTAAGGCAACCTAACATCTCGGATGCAATATTTGACAACATTCCTGGCCTGTCGAACCCTACCACCCGGAGGGAACAGTGTATACGTCTATAACGTCATATATCCTAACCTAAGGCAACCTAACATCTCGGATGTAACATTTGACAACATTCCAGGCGTGTCGGTCCCTACGTCTCGGTGGTAACATTACATGCGTCTATAACGGTATATATCCTAATCTTAGGCAACCTAACATCTCGGATGTAACATTTTACAACATTCCAGGCGTGTCGGTCCCTACGTCTCGGTCGTAACATTACATGCGTCTATAACGTTATATTTCCTAACCTAAGGCCACCTAACATCTCGTATGTAATATTTGACAACATTCCTGGCCTGTCGAACCCTACTTCTCGGAGGGAACAGTATATACGTCTATAACGTTATATATCCTAACCTAAGGCAACCTGACATCTCGGATGTATTATTCTACAACATTCCAGGCGTGTCGGAACCTACTTCTCGGTGGGAACATTATATGCGTCTATAACGTTGTATATCCTAATCTAAGGCAACCTAACATCTCGGATGCTATATTTGACAACATTCCCGGCCTGTCGAACCCTACGTCCCGGAGGGAACAGTATATACGTCTATAACGGTATATATCCTAACCTAAGGCAACCTAACATCTCGGATGCAATATTTGACAACATTCCTGGCCTGTCGAACCCTACTTCTCGGAGGGAACAGTATATACGTCTATAACGTCATATATCCTAACCTAAGGCAACCTAACATCTCGAATGCAATATTTGACAACATTCCTGGCCTGTCGAACCCTACTTCTCGGAGGGAACAGTATATACGTCTGTAACGTCACATATCCTAACCTAAGGCAACCTAACATCTCGGATGTAATATTCTACATCATTCCAGGCGTGTCGGACCCTACTTCTCGGTGGGAACATTATATGAGTCTATAACGATGTATATCCTAATCTAAGGCAACCTAACATTTCGGATGCAATATTTGACAAAATTCCTGGCCTGTCGAACCCTACTTCTCGGAGGGAACACTATATACGTCTATAACGTCATATATCCTAACCTAAGGCAACCTAACATCTCGTATGTAACATTTGACAACATTCCAGGCATGTCGGTCCCTACGTCTCGGTGGTAACATTATATGCGTCTATAACGTTATATATCCTAATCTAAGGCAACCTAACATCTCGGATGCAATATTTGACAACATTCTTAGCCTGTCGAACCCTACTTCTCGGAGGGAACAGTATACACGTCTATAACGATATATATCCTAACCGAAGGCAACCTGACATCTCGGATGTAATATTCTACATCATTCCAGGCGTGTCGGACCCTACTTCTCGCTGGGAACATTATATGAGTCTATAACGTTGTATATCCTAATCTAAGGCAACCTATTATCTCAGACGTAATATTTTGCAATATTCCTGGCGTGTCGGTGCATACTTTTCGGTGGGAATATTATATGCGTCTATAACGGTCGATATCGTAATCTAAGGCAATCTAACATCTCGGATGCAATATTTGACAACATTCCTGGCCTGTCGAACCCTACTTCTCGGAGGGAACAGTATATACGTCTATAACGTCATATATCCTAACCTAAGGCAACCTAACATCTCGGATGTAACATTTGACAACATTCCAGGTGTGTCGGTCCCTACGTCTCGGTGGTAACATTGCATGCGTCTATAACGGTATATAT
This sequence comes from Xylocopa violacea, assembly GCA_963969225.1. NCBI lineage: Eukaryota > Metazoa > Arthropoda > Insecta > Hymenoptera > Apidae > Xylocopa > Xylocopa violacea. The sequence goes on from CAXAJV010000004.1 coordinate 18,974,416, forward strand.
CCTAATCTTAGGCAACCTAACATCTCGGATGCAATATTTGACAACATTCCTGGCCTGTCGAACCCTACTTCTCGGAGGGAACAGTATATACGTCTATAACGGTATATATCCTAATCTAAGGCAACCTAACATCTCGGATGCAATATTTGGCAACATTCCTGGCCTGTCGAACCCTACTTCTCGGAGGGAACATTATATACGTCTGTAACGTCATATATCCTAACCTAAGACAACCTAACATCTCGGATGTAACATTTGACAACATTCCAGGCGTGTCGGTCCCTACGTCTCGGTGCTAACATTACATGCGTCTATAACGGTATATATCCTAATCTTAGGCAACCTAACATCAAGGATGTAACATTTTACAACATTCCAGGCGTGTCGGTCCCTACGTCTCGGTCGTAACATTACATGCGTCTATAACGTCATATATCCTAACCTAAGGCAACCTAACATCTCGGATGCAATATTTGACAACATTCCTGGTCTGTCGAACCCTACCATCCGGAGGGAACAGTATATACGTCTATAACGTCATATATCCTAACCTAAGGCAACCTGACATCTCGGATGTAACATTTGACATCATTCCAGGCGTGTCGGTCCCTACTTCTCGGTGGTAACATTGCATGCGTCTATAACGGTATATATCCTAATCTTAGGCAACCTAACATCTCGGATGCAATATTTGACAACATTCCTGGCCTGTCGAACCCTACTTCTCGGAGGGAACAGTATATACGTCTATAACGTCATATATCCTAACCTAAGGCAACCTAACATCTCGGATGTAACATTTGACAACATTCCAGGCGTGTCGGTCCCTACGTCTCGGTGGTAACATTACATGCGTCTATAACGGTATATATCCTAATCTTAGACAACCTAACGTCTCGAATGTAACATTTTACAACATTCCAGGCGTGTCGGTCCCTACGTCTCGGCCGTAACATTACATGCGTCTATAACGTTATATATACTAACCTAAGGCCACATAACATCTCGGATGTAATATTTGACAACATTCCTGGCGTGTCGGACCCTACTTCTCGGTGGGAACAGTATATACGTCTATAACGTCATATATCCTAACCTAAGGCAACCTAACATCTCGGATGTAACATTTGACAACATTCCTGGCCTGTCGAACCCTACTTCTCGGAGGGAACATTATATACGTCTGTAACGTCATATATCCTAACCTAAGACAACCTAACATCTCGGATGTAACATTTGACAACATTCCAGGCGTGTCGGTCCCTACGTCTCGGTGGTAACATTAATGCGTCTATAACGGCAACGTAACAACTCGGATGTAATATTTTACAACATTCCTGGCGTGTCGGACCCTACGTCCCGGAGGGAACAGTATATACGTCTATAACGGTATATATCCTAACCTAAGGCAACCTAACATCTCGGATGCAATATTTGACAACATTCCTGGCCTGTCGAACCCTACTTCTCGGAGGGAACAGTATATACGTCTATAACGTCATATATCCTAACCTAAGACAACCTAACATCTCGGATGTAACATTTGACAGCATTCCAGGCGTGTCGGTCCCTACGTCTCGGTGGTAACATTACATGCGTCTATAACGGTATATATCCTAATCTTAGGCAACCTAACATCTCGGATGCAATATTTGACAACATTCCTGGCCTGTCGAACCCTACTTCTCGGAGGGAACAGTATATACGTCTATAACGGTATATATCCTAATCTAAGGCAACCTAACATCTCGGATGCAATATTTGGCAACATTCCTGGCCTGTCGAACCCTACTTCTCGGAGGGAACATTATATACGTCTGTAACGTCATATATCCTAACCTAAGACAACCTAACATCTCGGATGTAACATTTGACAACATTCCAGGCGTGTCGGTCCCTACGTCTCGGTGCTAACATTACATGCGTCTATAACGGTATATATCCTAATCTTAGGCAACCTAACATCTCGGATGTAACATTTTACAACATTCCAGGCGTGTCGGTCCCTACGTCTCGGTCGTAACATTACATGCGTCTATAACGTCATATATCCTAACCTAAGGCAACCTAACATCTCGGATGCAATATTTGACAACATTCCTGGTCTGTCGAACCCTACCATCCGGAGGGAACAGTATATACGTCTATAACGTCATATATCCTAACCTAAGGCAACCTGACATCTCGGATGTAACATTTGACATCATTCCAGGCGTGTCGGTCCCTACGTCTCGGTGGTAACATTGCATGCGTCTATAACGGTATATATCCTAATCTTAGGCAACCTAACATCTCGGATGCAATATTTGACAACATTCCTGGCCTGTCGAACCCTACTTCTCGGAGGGAACAGTATATACGTCTATAACGTCATATATCCTAACCTAAGGCAACCTAACATCTCGGATGTAACATTTGACAACATTCCAGGCGTGTCGGTCCCTACGTCTCGGTGGTAACATTACATACGTCTATAACGGTATATATCCTAATCTAAGGCCACATAACATCTCGTATGTAATATTTGACAACATTCCTGGCGTGTCGAACCCTACTTCTCGGTGGGAACAGTATATACGTCTATAACGTCATATATCCTAACCGAAGGCAACCTGACATCTCGGATGTATTATTCTACATCATTCCAGGCGTGTCGGACCCTACTTCTCGCTGGGAACATTATATGAGTCTATAACGTTGTATATCCTAATCTAAGGCAACCTATTATCTCAGACGTAATATTTTGCAATATTCCTGGCGTGTCGGTGCATACTTTTCGGTGGGAATATTATATGCGTCTATAACGGTCGATATCGTAAACTAAGGCAATCTAACATCTCGGATGCAATATTTGACAACATTCCTGGCCTGTCGAACCCTACTTCTCGGAGGGAACAGTATATACGTCTATAACGTCATATATCCTAACCTAAGGCAACCTAACATCTCGGATGTAACATTTGACAACATTCCAGGCGTGTCGGTCCCTACGTCTCGGTGGTAACATTACATGCGTCTATAACGGTATATATCCTAATCTTAGGCAACCTAACATCTCGAATGTAACATTTTACAACATTCCAGGCGTGTCGGTCCCTACGTCTCGGTCGTAACATTACATGCGTCTATAACGTTATATATACTAACCTAAGGCCACATAACATCTCGGATGTAATATTTGACAACATTCCTGGCGTGTCGGACCCTACTTCTCGGTGGGAACAGTATATACGTCTATAACGTCATATATCCTAACCTAAGGCAACCTAACATCTCGGATGTAACATTTGACAACATTCCTGGCCTGTCGAACCCTACTTCTCGGAGGGAACATTATATACGTCTGTAACGTCATATATCCTAACCTAAGACAACCTAACATCTCGGATGTAACATTTGACAACATTCCAGGCGTGTCGGTCCCTACGTCTCGGTGGTAACATTAATGCGTCTATAACGGCAACGTAACAACTCGGATGTAATATTTTACAACATTCCTGGCGTGTCGGACCCTACGTCCCGGAGGGAACAGTATATACGTCTATAACGGTATATATCCTAACCTAAGGCAACCTAACATCTCGGATGCAATATTTGACAACATTCCTGGCCTGTCGAACCCTACTTCTCGGAGGGAACAGTATATACGTCTATAACGTCATATATCCTAACCTAAGACAACCTAACATCTCGGATGTAACATTTGACAACATTCCAGGCGTGTCGGTCCCTACGTCTCGGTGGTAACATTACATGCGTCTATAACGGTATATATCCTAATCTTAGGCAACCTAACATCTCGGATGCAATATTTGACAACATTCCTGGCCTGTCGAACCCTACTTCTCGGAGGGAACAGTATATACGTCTATAACGGTATATATCCTAATCTAAGGCAACCTAACATCTCGGATGCAATATTTGGCAACATTCCTGGCCTGTCGAACCCTACTTCTCGGAGGGAACATTATATACGTCTGTAACGTCATATATCCTAACCTAAGACAACCTAACATCTCGGATGTAACATTTGACAACATTCCAGGCGTGTCGGTCCCTACGTCTCGGTGCTAACATTACATGCGTCTATAACGGTATATATCCTAATCTTAGGCAACCTAACATCTCGGATGTAACATTTTACAACATTCCAGGCGTGTCGGTCCCTACGTCTCGGTCGTAACATTACATGCGTCTATAACGTCATATATCCTAACCTAAGGCAACCTAACATCTCGGATGCAATATTTGACAACATTCCTGGTCTGTCGAACCCTACCATCCGGAGGGAACAGTATATACGTCTATAACGTCATATATCCTAACCTAAGGCAACCTGACATCTCGGATGTAACATTTGACATCATTCCAGGCGTGTCGGTCCCTACGTCTCGGTGGTAACATTGCATGCGTCTATAACGGTATATATCCTAATCTTAGGCAACCTAACATCTCGGATGCAATATTTGACAACATTCCTGGCCTGTCGAACCCTACTTCTCGGAGGGAACAGTATATACGTCTATAACGTCATATATCCTAACCTAAGGCAACCTAACATCTCGGATGTAACATTTGACAACATTCCAGGCGTGTCGGTCCCTACGTCTCGGTGGTAACATTACATGCGTCTATAACGGTATATATCCTAATCTAAGGCCACATAACATCTCGTATGTAATATTTGACAACATTCCTGGCGTGTCGAACCCTACTTCTCGGTGGGAACAGTATATACGTCTATAACGTCATATATCCTAACCGAAGGCAACCTGACATCTCGGATGTATTATTCTACATCATTCCAGGCGTGTCGGACCCTACTTCTCGCTGGGAACATTATATGAGTCTATAACGTTGTATATCCTAATCTAAGGCAACCTATTATCTCAGACGTAATATTTTGCAATATTCCTGGCGTGTCGGTGCATACTTTTCGGTGGGAATATTATATGCGTCTATAACGGTCGATATCGTAAACTAAGGCAATCTAACATCTCGGATGCAATATTTGACAACATTCCTGGCCTGTCGAACCCTACTTCTCGGAGGGAACAGTATATACGTCTATAACGTCATATATCCTAACCTAAGGCAACCTAACATCTCGGATGTAACATTTGACAACATTCCAGGCGTGTCGGTCCCTACGTCTCGGTGGTAACATTACATGCGTCTATAACGGTATATATCCTAATCTTAGGCAACCTAACATCTCGAATGTAACATTTTACAACATTCCAGGCGTGTCGGTCCCTACGTCTCGGTCGTAACATTACATGCGTCTATAACGTTATATATCCTAACCTAAGGCCACATAACATCTCGGATGTAATATTTGACAACATTCCTGGCGTGTCGGACCCTACTTCTCGGTGGGAACAGTATATACGTGTATAACGTCATATATCCTAACCTAGGGCAACCTAACATCTCGGATGTAACATTTGCCAACATTCCAGGCGTGTCGGTCCCTACGTCTCGGTGGTAACATTACATGCGTCTATAACGGTATATATCCTAATCTTAGACAACCTAACATCTCGAATGTAACATTTTACAACATTCCAGGCGTGTCGGTCCCTACGTCTCGGTGGTAACATTACATGCGTCTATAACGTTATATATCCTAACCTAAGGCCACCTAACATCTCGTATGCAATATTTGACAACATTCCTAGCCTGACGAACCCTACTTCTCGGAGGGAACAGTATATACGTCTATAACGTTATATATCCTAACCTAAGGCAACCTAACATCTCGGATGTAATATTCTACAACCTTCCAGGCGTGTCGGACCCTACTTCTCGGAGGGAACAGTATATACGTATATAACGTTGCATATCCTAATCTAAGGCAACCTAACATCTCGGATGCAATATTTGACAACATTCCTGGCCTGTCGAACCCTACGTCTCGGAGGGAACAGTATATACGTCTATAACGGTATATATCCTAATCTAAGGCAACCTAACATCTCGGATGCAATATTTGACAACATTCCTGGCCTGTCGAACCCTACTTCTCGGAGGGAACATTATATACGTCTGTAACGTCATATATCCTAACCTAAGACAACCTAACATCTCGGATGTAACATTTGACAACATTCCAGGCGTGTCGGTCCCTACGTCTCGGTGGTAACATTACATGCGTCTATAACGTTATATATCCTAACCTAAGGCAACCTAACATCTCGGATGCAATATTTGACAACATTCCTGGCCTGTCGAACCCTACCACCCGGAGGGAACAGTGTATACGTCTATAACGTCATATATCCTAACCTAAGGCAACCTAACATCTCGGATGTAACATTTGACAACATTCCTGGCGTGTCGGTCTCTACGTCTCGGTGGTAACATTACATGCGTCTATAACGGTATATATCCTAATCTTAGGCAACCTAACATCTCGGATGTAACATTTTACAACATTCCAGGCGTGTCGGTCCCTACGTCTCGGTCGTAACATTACATGCGTCTATAACGTTATATTTCCTAACCTAAGGCCACCTAACATCTCGTATGTAATATTTGACAACATTCCTGGCGTGTCGAACCCTACTTCTCGGTGGGAACAGTATATACGTCTATAACGGTATATATCGTAATCTAAGGCAGCCTAACATCTCGGATGCAATATTTGACAACATTCCTGGCCTGTCGAACCCTACCATCCGGAGGGAACAGTATATACGTCTATAACGTCATATATCCTAACCTAAGGCAACCTGACATCTCGGATGTAACATTTGACATCATTCCAGGCGTGTCGGTCCCTACGTCTCGGTGGTAACATTGCATGCGTCTATAACGGTATATATCCTAATCTTAGGCAACCTAACATCTCGGATGCAATATTTGACAACATTCCTGGCCTGTCGAACCCTACTTCTCGGAGGGAACAGTATATACGTCTATAACGTCATATATCCTAACCTAAGGCAACCTAACATCTCGGATGTAACATTTGACAACATTCCAGGCGTGTCGGTCCCTACGTCTCGGTGGTAACATTACATGCGTCTATAACGGTATATATCCTAATCTAAGGCCACATAACATCTCGTATGTAATATTTGACAACATTCCTGGCGTGTCGAACCCTACTTCTCGGTGGGAACAGTATATACGTCTATAACGTCATATATCCTAACCTAAGACAACCTAACATCTCGGATGTAACATTTGACAACATTCCAGGCGTGTCGGTCCCTACGTCCCGGTGGTAACATTACATGCGTCTATAACGTTATATATCCTAACCTAAGGCAACCTAACATCTCGGATGCAATATTTGACAACATTCCTGGCCTGTCGAACCCTACCACCCGGAGGGAACAGTGTATACGTCTATAACGTCATATATCCTAACCTAAGGCAACCTAACATCTCGGATGTAACATTTGACAACATTCCAGGCGTGTCGGTCCCTACGTCTCGGTGGTAACATTACATGCGTCTATAACGGTATATATCCTAATCTTAGGCAACCTAACATCTCGGATGTAACATTTTACAACATTCCAGGCGTGTCGGTCCCTACGTCTCGGTCGTAACATTACATGCGTCTATAACGTTATATTTCCTAACCTAAGGCCACCTAACATCTCGTATGTAATATTTGACAACATTCCTGGCCTGTCGAACCCTACTTCTCGGAGGGAACAGTATATACGTCTATAACGTTATATATCCTAACCTAAGGCAACCTGACATCTCGGATGTATTATTCTACAACATTCCAGGCGTGTCGGAACCTACTTCTCGGTGGGAACATTATATGCGTCTATAACGTTGTATATCCTAATCTAAGGCAACCTAACATCTCGGATGCTATATTTGACAACATTCCCGGCCTGTCGAACCCTACGTCCCGGAGGGAACAGTATATACGTCTATAACGGTATATATCCTAACCTAAGGCAACCTAACATCTCGGATGCAATATTTGACAACATTCCTGGCCTGTCGAACCCTACTTCTCGGAGGGAACAGTATATACGTCTATAACGTCATATATCCTAACCTAAGGCAACCTAACATCTCGAATGCAATATTTGACAACATTCCTGGCCTGTCGAACCCTACTTCTCGGAGGGAACAGTATATACGTCTGTAACGTCACATATCCTAACCTAAGGCAACCTAACATCTCGGATGTAATATTCTACATCATTCCAGGCGTGTCGGACCCTACTTCTCGGTGGGAACATTATATGAGTCTATAACGATGTATATCCTAATCTAAGGCAACCTAACATTTCGGATGCAATATTTGACAAAATTCCTGGCCTGTCGAACCCTACTTCTCGGAGGGAACACTATATACGTCTATAACGTCATATATCCTAACCTAAGGCAACCTAACATCTCGTATGTAACATTTGACAACATTCCAGGCATGTCGGTCCCTACGTCTCGGTGGTAACATTATATGCGTCTATAACGTTATATATCCTAATCTAAGGCAACCTAACATCTCGGATGCAATATTTGACAACATTCTTAGCCTGTCGAACCCTACTTCTCGGAGGGAACAGTATACACGTCTATAACGATATATATCCTAACCGAAGGCAACCTGACATCTCGGATGTAATATTCTACATCATTCCAGGCGTGTCGGACCCTACTTCTCGCTGGGAACATTATATGAGTCTATAACGTTGTATATCCTAATCTAAGGCAACCTATTATCTCAGACGTAATATTTTGCAATATTCCTGGCGTGTCGGTGCATACTTTTCGGTGGGAATATTATATGCGTCTATAACGGTCGATATCGTAATCTAAGGCAATCTAACATCTCGGATGCAATATTTGACAACATTCCTGGCCTGTCGAACCCTACTTCTCGGAGGGAACAGTATATACGTCTATAACGTCATATATCCTAACCTAAGGCAACCTAACATCTCGGATGTAACATTTGACAACATTCCAGGTGTGTCGGTCCCTACGTCTCGGTGGTAACATTGCATGCGTCTATAACGGTATATATCCTAATCTTAGGCAACCTAACATCTCGGATGCAATATTTGACAACATTCCTGGCCTGTCGAACCCTACTTCTCGGAGGGAACAGTATATACGTCTATAACGGTATATATCCTAATCTAAGGCAACCTAACATCTCGGATGCAATATTTGGCAACATTCCTGGCCTGTCGAACCCTACTTCTCGGAGGGAACATTATATACGTCTGTAACGTCATATATCCTAACCTAAGACAACCTAACATCTCGGATGTAACATTTGACAACATTCCAGGCGTGTCGGTCCCTACGTCTCGGTGCTAACATTACATGCGTCTATAACGGTATATATCCTAATCTTAGGCAACCTAACATCAAGGATGTAACATTTTACAACATTCCAGGCGTGTCGGTCCCTACGTCTCGGTCGTAACATTACATGCGTCTATAACGTCATATATCCTAACCTAAGGCAACCTAACATCTCGGATGCAATATTTGACAACATTCCTGGTCTGTCGAACCCTACCATCCGGAGGGAACAGTATATACGTCTATAACGTCATATATCCTAACCTAAGGCAACCTGACATCTCGGATGTAACATTTGACATCATTCCAGGCGTGTCGGTCCCTACTTCTCGGTGGTAACATTGCATGCGTCTATAACGGTATATATCCTAATCTTAGGCAACCTAACATCTCGGATGCAATATTTGACAACATTCCTGGCCTGTCGAACCCTACTTCTCGGAGGGAACAGTATATACGTCTATAACGTCATATATCCTAACCTAAGGCAACCTAACATCTCGGATGTAACATTTGACAACATTCCAGGCGTGTCGGTCCCTACGTCTCGGTGGTAACATTACATGCGTCTATAACGGTATATATCCTAATCTTAGACAACCTAACGTCTCGAATGTAACATTTTACAACATTCCAGGCGTGTCGGTCCCTACGTCTCGGCCGTAACATTACATGCGTCTATAACGTTATATATACTAACCTAAGGCCACATAACATCTCGGATGTAATATTTGACAACATTCCTGGCGTGTCGGACCCTACTTCTCGGTGGGAACAGTATATACGTCTATAACGTCATATATCCTAACCTAAGGCAACCTAACATCTCGGATGTAACATTTGACAACATTCCTGGCCTGTCGAACCCTACTTCTCGGAGGGAACATTATATACGTCTGTAACGTCATATATCCTAACCTAAGACAACCTAACATCTCGGATGTAACATTTGACAACATTCCAGGCGTGTCGGTCCCTACGTCTCGGTGGTAACATTAATGCGTCTATAACGGCAACGTAACAACTCGGATGTAATATTTTACAACATTCCTGGCGTGTCGGACCCTACGTCCCGGAGGGAACAGTATATACGTCTATAACGGTATATATCCTAACCTAAGGCAACCTAACATCTCGGATGCAATATTTGACAACATTCCTGGCCTGTCGAACCCTACTTCTCGGAGGGAACAGTATATACGTCTATAACGTCATATATCCTAACCTAAGACAACCTAACATCTCGGATGTAACATTTGACAGCATTCCAGGCGTGTCGGTCCCTACGTCTCGGTGGTAACATTACATGCGTCTATAACGGTATATATCCTAATCTTAGGCAACCTAACATCTCGGATGCAATATTTGACAACATTCCTGGCCTGTCGAACCCTACTTCTCGGAGGGAACAGTATATACGTCTATAACGGTATATATCCTAATCTAAGGCAACCTAACATCTCGGATGCAATATTTGGCAACATTCCTGGCCTGTCGAACCCTACTTCTCGGAGGGAACATTATATACGTCTGTAACGTCATATATCCTAACCTAAGACAACCTAACATCTCGGATGTAACATTTGACAACATTCCAGGCGTGTCGGTCCCTACGTCTCGGTGCTAACATTACATGCGTCTATAACGGTATATATCCTAATCTTAGGCAACCTAACATCTCGGATGTAACATTTTACAACATTCCAGGCGTGTCGGTCCCTACGTCTCGGTCGTAACATTACATGCGTCTATAACGTCATATATCCTAACCTAAGGCAACCTAACATCTCGGATGCAATATTTGACAACATTCCTGGTCTGTCGAACCCTACCATCCGGAGGGAACAGTATATACGTCTATAACGTCATATATCCTAACCTAAGGCAACCTGACATCTCGGATGTAACATTTGACATCATTCCAGGCGTGTCGGTCCCTACGTCTCGGTGGTAACATTGCATGCGTCTATAACGGTATATATCCTAATCTTAGGCAACCTAACATCTCGGATGCAATATTTGACAACATTCCTGGCCTGTCGAACCCTACTTCTCGGAGGGAACAGTATATACGTCTATAACGTCATATATCCTAACCTAAGGCAACCTAACATCTCGGATGTAACATTTGACAACATTCCAGGCGTGTCGGTCCCTACGTCTCGGTGGTAACATTACATACGTCTATAACGGTATATATCCTAATCTAAGGCCACATAACATCTCGTATGTAATATTTGACAACATTCCTGGCGTGTCGAACCCTACTTCTCGGTGGGAACAGTATATACGTCTATAACGTCATATATCCTAACCGAAGGCAACCTGACATCTCGGATGTATTATTCTACATCATTCCAGGCGTGTCGGACCCTACTTCTCGCTGGGAACATTATATGAGTCTATAACGTTGTATATCCTAATCTAAGGCAACCTATTATCTCAGACGTAATATTTTGCAATATTCCTGGCGTGTCGGTGCATACTTTTCGGTGGGAATATTATATGCGTCTATAACGGTCGATATCGTAAACTAAGGCAATCTAACATCTCGGATGCAATATTTGACAACATTCCTGGCCTGTCGAACCCTACTTCTCGGAGGGAACAGTATATACGTCTATAACGTCATATATCCTAACCTAAGGCAACCTAACATCTCGGATGTAACATTTGACAACATTCCAGGCGTGTCGGTCCCTACGTCTCGGTGGTAACATTACATGCGTCTATAACGGTATATATCCTAATCTTAGGCAACCTAACATCTCGAATGTAACATTTTACAACATTCCAGGCGTGTCGGTCCCTACGTCTCGGTCGTAACATTACATGCGTCTATAACGTTATATATACTAACCTAAGGCCACATAACATCTCGGATGTAATATTTGACAACATTCCTGGCGTGTCGGACCCTACTTCTCGGTGGGAACAGTATATACGTCTATAACGTCATATATCCTAACCTAAGGCAACCTAACATCTCGGATGTAACATTTGACAACATTCCTGGCCTGTCGAACCCTACTTCTCGGAGGGAACATTATATACGTCTGTAACGTCATATATCCTAACCTAAGACAACCTAACATCTCGGATGTAACATTTGACAACATTCCAGGCGTGTCGGTCCCTACGTCTCGGTGGTAACATTAATGCGTCTATAACGGCAACGTAACAACTCGGATGTAATATTTTACAACATTCCTGGCGTGTCGGACCCTACGTCCCGGAGGGAACAGTATATACGTCTATAACGGTATATATCCTAACCTAAGGCAACCTAACATCTCGGATGCAATATTTGACAACATTCCTGGCCTGTCGAACCCTACTTCTCGGAGGGAACAGTATATACGTCTATAACGTCATATATCCTAACCTAAGACAACCTAACATCTCGGATGTAACATTTGACAACATTCCAGGCGTGTCGGTCCCTACGTCTCGGTGGTAACATTACATGCGTCTATAACGGTATATATCCTAATCTTAGGCAACCTAACATCTCGGATGCAATATTTGACAACATTCCTGGCCTGTCGAACCCTACTTCTCGGAGGGAACAGTATATACGTCTATAACGGTATATATCCTAATCTAAGGCAACCTAACATCTCGGATGCAATATTTGGCAACATTCCTGGCCTGTCGAACCCTACTTCTCGGAGGGAACATTATATACGTCTGTAACGTCATATATCCTAACCTAAGACAACCTAACATCTCGGATGTAACATTTGACAACATTCCAGGCGTGTCGGTCCCTACGTCTCGGTGCTAACATTACATGCGTCTATAACGGTATATATCCTAATCTTAGGCAACCTAACATCTCGGATGTAACATTTTACAACATTCCAGGCGTGTCGGTCCCTACGTCTCGGTCGTAACATTACATGCGTCTATAACGTCATATATCCTAACCTAAGGCAACCTAACATCTCGGATGCAATATTTGACAACATTCCTGGTCTGTCGAACCCTACCATCCGGAGGGAACAGTATATACGTCTATAACGTCATATATCCTAACCTAAGGCAACCTGACATCTCGGATGTAACATTTGACATCATTCCAGGCGTGTCGGTCCCTACGTCTCGGTGGTAACATTGCATGCGTCTATAACGGTATATATCCTAATCTTAGGCAACCTAACATCTCGGATGCAATATTTGACAACATTCCTGGCCTGTCGAACCCTACTTCTCGGAGGGAACAGTATATACGTCTATAACGTCATATATCCTAACCTAAGGCAACCTAACATCTCGGATGTAACATTTGACAACATTCCAGGCGTGTCGGTCCCTACGTCTCGGTGGTAACATTACATGCGTCTATAACGGTATATATCCTAATCTAAGGCCACATAACATCTCGTATGTAATATTTGACAACATTCCTGGCGTGTCGAACCCTACTTCTCGGTGGGAACAGTATATACGTCTATAACGTCATATATCCTAACCGAAGGCAACCTGACATCTCGGATGTATTATTCTACATCATTCCAGGCGTGTCGGACCCTACTTCTCGCTGGGAACATTATATGAGTCTATAACGTTGTATATCCTAATCTAAGGCAACCTATTATCTCAGACGTAATATTTTGCAATATTCCTGGCGTGTCGGTGCATACTTTTCGGTGGGAATATTATATGCGTCTATAACGGTCGATATCGTAAACTAAGGCAATCTAACATCTCGGATGCAATATTTGACAACATTCCTGGCCTGTCGAACCCTACTTCTCGGAGGGAACAGTATATACGTCTATAACGTCATATATCCTAACCTAAGGCAACCTAACATCTCGGATGTAACATTTGACAACATTCCAGGCGTGTCGGTCCCTACGTCTCGGTGGTAACATTACATGCGTCTATAACGGTATATATCCTAATCTTAGGCAACCTAACATCTCGAATGTAACATTTTACAACATTCCAGGCGTGTCGGTCCCTACGTCTCGGTCGTAACATTACATGCGTCTATAACGTTATATATCCTAACCTAAGGCCACATAACATCTCGGATGTAATATTTGACAACATTCCTGGCGTGTCGGACCCTACTTCTCGGTGGGAACAGTATATACGTGTATAACGTCATATATCCTAACCTAGGGCAACCTAACATCTCGGATGTAACATTTGCCAACATTCCAGGCGTGTCGGTCCCTACGTCTCGGTGGTAACATTACATGCGTCTATAACGGTATATATCCTAATCTTAGACAACCTAACATCTCGAATGTAACATTTTACAACATTCCAGGCGTGTCGGTCCCTACGTCTCGGTGGTAACATTACATGCGTCTATAACGGTATATATCCTAATCTTAGGCAACCTAACATCTCGAATGTAACATTTTACAACATTCCAGGCGTGTCGGTCCCTACGTCTCGGTCGTAACATTACATGCGTCTATAACGTTATATATACTAACCTAAGGCCACATAACATCTCGGATGTAATATTTGACAACATTCCTGGCGTGTCGGACCCTACTTCTCGGTGGGAACAGTATATACGTCTATAACGTCATATATCCTAACCTAAGGCAACCTAACATCTCGGATGTAACATTTGACAACATTCCTGGCCTGTCGAACCCTACTTCTCGGAGGGAACATTATATACGTCTGTAACGTCATATATCCTAACCTAAGACAACCTAACATCTCGGATGTAACATTTGACAACATTCCAGGCGTGTCGGTCCCTACGTCTCGGTGGTAACATTAATGCGTCTATAACGGCAACGTAACAACTCGGATGTAATATTTTACAACATTCCTGGCGTGTCGGACCCTACGTCCCGGAGGGAACAGTATATACGTCTATAACGGTATATATCCTAACCTAAGGCAACCTAACATCTCGGATGCAATATTTGACAACATTCCTGGCCTGTCGAACCCTACTTCTCGGAGGGAACAGTATATACGTCTATAACGTCATATATCCTAACCTAAGACAACCTAACATCTCGGATGTAACATTTGACAACATTCCAGGCGTGTCGGTCCCTACGTCTCGGTGGTAACATTACATGCGTCTATAACGGTATATATCCTAATCTTAGGCAACCTAACATCTCGGATGCAATATTTGACAACATTCCTGGCCTGTCGAACCCTACTTCTCGGAGGGAACAGTATATACGTCTATAACGGTATATATCCTAATCTAAGGCAACCTAACATCTCGGATGCAATATTTGGCAACATTCCTGGCCTGTCGAACCCTACTTCTCGGAGGGAACATTATATACGTCTGTAACGTCATATATCCTAACCTAAGACAACCTAACATCTCGGATGTAACATTTGACAACATTCCAGGCGTGTCGGTCCCTACGTCTCGGTGCTAACATTACATGCGTCTATAACGGTATATATCCTAATCTTAGGCAACCTAACATCTCGGATGTAACATTTTACAACATTCCAGGCGTGTCGGTCCCTACGTCTCGGTCGTAACATTACATGCGTCTATAACGTCATATATCCTAACCTAAGGCAACCTAACATCTCGGATGCAATATTTGACAACATTCCTGGTCTGTCGAACCCTACCATCCGGAGGGAACAGTATATACGTCTATAACGTCATATATCCTAACCTAAGGCAACCTGACATCTCGGATGTAACATTTGACATCATTCCAGGCGTGTCGGTCCCTACGTCTCGGTGGTAACATTGCATGCGTCTATAACGGTATATATCCTAATCTTAGGCAACCTAACATCTCGGATGCAATATTTGACAACATTCCTGGCCTGTCGAACCCTACTTCTCGGAGGGAACAGTATATACGTCTATAACGTCATATATCCTAACCTAAGGCAACCTAACATCTCGGATGTAACATTTGACAACATTCCAGGCGTGTCGGTCCCTACGTCTCGGTGGTAACATTACATGCGTCTATAACGGTATATATCCTAATCTAAGGCCACATAACATCTCGTATGTAATATTTGACAACATTCCTGGCGTGTCGAACCCTACTTCTCGGTGGGAACAGTATATACGTCTATAACGTCATATATCCTAACCGAAGGCAACCTGACATCTCGGATGTATTATTCTACATCATTCCAGGCGTGTCGGACCCTACTTCTCGCTGGGAACATTATATGAGTCTATAACGTTGTATATCCTAATCTAAGGCAACCTATTATCTCAGACGTAATATTTTGCAATATTCCTGGCGTGTCGGTGCATACTTTTCGGTGGGAATATTATATGCGTCTATAACGGTCGATATCGTAAACTAAGGCAATCTAACATCTCGGATGCAATATTTGACAACATTCCTGGCCTGTCGAACCCTACTTCTCGGAGGGAACAGTATATACGTCTATAACGTCATATATCCTAACCTAAGGCAACCTAACATCTCGGATGTAACATTTGACAACATTCCAGGCGTGTCGGTCCCTACGTCTCGGTGGTAACATTACATGCGTCTATAACGGTATATATCCTAATCTTAGGCAACCTAACATCTCGAATGTAACATTTTACAACATTCCAGGCGTGTCGGTCCCTACGTCTCGGTCGTAACATTACATGCGTCTATAACGTTATATATCCTAACCTAAGGCCACATAACATCTCGGATGTAATATTTGACAACATTCCCGGCGTGTCGGACCCTACTTCTCGGTGGGAACAGTATATACGTGTATAACGTCATATATCCTAACCTAGGGCAACCTAACATCTCGGATGTAACATTTGACAACATTCCAGGCGTGTCGGTCCCTACGTCTCGGTGGTAACATTACATGCGTCTATAACGGTATATATCCTAATCTTAGACAACCTAACATCTCGAATGTAACATTTTACAACATTCCAGGCGTGTCGGTCCCTACGTCTCGGTCGTAACATTACATGCGTCTATAACGTTATATATCCTAACCTAAGGCCACATAACATCTCGGATGTAATATTTGACAACATTCCTGGCGTGTCGGACCCTACTTCTCGGTGGGAACAGTATATACGTCTATAACGTCATATATCCTAACCTAGGGCAACCTAACATCTCGGATGTAACATTTGACAACATTCCAGGCGTGTCGGTCCCTACGTCTCGGTGGTAACATTACATGCGTCTATAACGGTATATATCCTGATCTTAGGCAACCTAACATCTCGGATGTAACATTTTACAACATCCAGGCGTGTCGGTCCCTACGTCTCGGTCGTAACATTACATGCGTCTATAACGTTATATATCCTAACCTAAGGCCACATAACATCTCGGATGTAATATTTGACAACATTCCTGGCGTGTCGGACCCTACTTCTCGGTGGGAACAGTATATACGTCTATAACGTCATATATCCTAACCTAGGGCAACCTAACATCTCGGATGTAACATTTGACAACATTCCAGGCGTGTCGGTCCCTACGTCTCGGTGGTAACATTACATGCGTCTATAACGGTATATATCCTGATCTTAGGCAACCTAACATCTCGGATGTAACATTTTACAACATCCAGGCGTGTCGGTCCCTACGTCTCGGTCGTAACATTACATGCGTCTATAACGTTATATTTCCTAACCTAAGGCCACCTAACATCTCGTATGTAATATTTGACAACATTCCTGGCGTGTCGAACCCTACTTCTCGGTGGGAACAGTATATACGTCTATAACGGTATATATCCTAATCTAAGGCAGCCTAACATCTCGGATGCAATATTTGACAACATTCCTGGCCTGTCGAACCCTACCATCCGGAGGGAACAGTATATACGTCTATAACGTCATATATCCTAACCTAAGGCAACCTAACATCTCGGATGTAACATTTGACAACATTCCAGGCGTGTCGGTCCCTACGTCTCGGTGGTAACATTACATGCGTCTATAACGGTATATATCCTAATCTTAGACAACCTAACATCTCGAATGTAACATTTTACAACATTCCAGGCGTGTCGGTCCCTACGTCTCGGTCGTAACATTACATGCGTCTATAACGTTATATATCCTAACCTAAGGCCACATAACATCTCGGATGTAATATTTGACAACATTCCTGGCGTGTCGGACCCTACTTCTCGGTGGGAACAGTATATACGTCTATAACGTCATATATCCTAACCTAAGGCAACCTAACATCTCGGATGTAACATTTGACAACATTCCAGGCGTGTCGGTCCCTACGTCTCGGTGGTAACATTACATGCGTCTATAACGTTATATATCCTAATCTTAGGCAACCTAACATCTCGGATGTAACATTTTACAACATTCCAGGCGTGTCGGTCCCTACGTCTCGGTCGTAACATTACATGCGTCTATAACGTTATATATCCTAACCTAAGGCCACATAACATCTCGTATGTAATATTTGACAACATTCCTGGCATGTCGAACCCTACGTCTCGGAGGGAACAGTATATACGTCTATAACGGTATATATCCTAATCTAAGGCAACCTAACATCTCGGATGCAATATTTGACAACATTCCTGGCCTGTCGAACCCTACTTCTCGGAGGGAACATTATATACGTCTGTAACGTCATATATCCTAACCTAAGACAACCTAACATCTCGGATGTAACATTTGACAACACTCCAGGCGTGTCGGTACCTACGTCTCGGTGGTAACATTAATGCGTCTATAACGGCAACGTAACAACTCGGATGTAATATTTTACAACATTCCTGGCGTGTCGGACGCTACGTCCCGGAGGGAACAGTATATACGTCTATAACGGTATATATCCTAACCTAAGGCAACCTAACATCTCGGATGCAATATTTGACAACATTCCTGGCCTGTCGAACCGTACTTCTCGGAGGGAACAGTATATACGTCTATAACGTCATATATCCTAACCTGAGGCAACCTAACATCTCGGATGTAATATTTGACAACATTCCAGGCGTGTCGGTCTCTACGTCTCGGTGGTAACATTACATGCGTCTATAACGTTATATATCCTAACGTAAGGCAACCTAACACCTCGAATGCAAAATTTGACAACATTCCTGGCCTGTCGAACCCTACTTCTCGGAGGGAACTGTATATACGTCTATAACGTCATATATTCTTACCTGAGGCAACCTAACATCTCGGATGCAATATTTGACAACATTCCTGGCCTGTCGAACTCTACGTCTCGGAGGGAACAGTATATACGTCTATAACGGTATATATCCTAATCTAAGGCAACCTAACATCTCGGATGCAATATTTGACAACATTCCTGGCCTGTCGAACCCTACCATCCGGAGGGAACAGTATATACGTCTATAACGTCATATATCCTAACCTAAGGCAACCTAACATCTCGGATGTAACGTTTGACAACATTCCAGGCGTGTCGGTCCCTACGTCTCGGTGGTAACATTACATGCGTCTATAACGTTATATATCCTAACCTAAGGCAACCTAACATCTCGGATGCAATATTTGACAACATTCCTGGCCTGTCGAACCCTACCATCCGGAGGGAACAGTATATACGTCTATAACGTCATATATCCTAACCTAAGGCAACCTAACATCTCGGATGTAACATTTGACAACATTCCAGGCGTGTCGGTCCCTACGTCTCGGTGGTAACATTACATGCGTCTATAACGGTATATATCCTGATCTTAGGCAACCTAACATCTCGGATGTAACATTTTACAACATTCCAGGCGTGTCGGTCCCTACGTCTCGGTCGTAACATTACATGCGTCTATAATGTTATATTTCCTAACCTAAGGCCACCTAACATCTCGTATGTAATATTTGACAACATTCCTGGCGTGTCGAACCCTACTTCTCGGTGCGAACAGTATATACGTCTATAACGGTATATATCCTAATCTAAGGCAGCCTAACATCTCGGATGCAATATTTGACAACATTCCTGGCCTGTCGAACCCTACCATCCGGAGGGAACAGTATATACGTCTATAACGTCATATATCCTAACCTAAGGCAACCTAACATCTCGGATGTAACATTTGACAACATTCCAGGCGTGTCGGTCCCTACGTCTCGGTGGTAACATTACATGCGTCTATAACGGTATATATCCTAATCTTAGACAACCTAACATCTCGAATGTAACATTTTACAACATTCCAGGCGTGTCGGTCCCTACGTCTCGGTCGTAACATTACATGCGTCTATAACGTTATATATCCTAATCTAAGGCAGCCTAACATCTCGGATGCAATATTTGACAACATTCCTGGCCTGTCGAACCCTACCATCCGGAGGGAACAGTATATACGTCTATAACGTCATATATCCTAACCTAAGGCAACCTAACATCTCGGATGTAACATTTGACAACATTCCAGGCGTGTCGGTCCCTACGTCTCGGTGGTAACATTACATGCGTCTATAACGGTATATATCCTAATCTTAGACAACCTAACATCTCGAATGTAACATTTTACAACATTCCAGGCGTGTCGGTCCCTACGTCTCGGTCGTAACATTACATGCGTCTATAACGTTATATATCCTAACCTAAGGCCACATAACATCTCGGATGTAATATTTGACAACATTCCTTGCGTGTCGGACCCTACTTCTCGGTGGGAACAGTATATACGTCTATAACGTCATATATCCTAACCTAAGGCAACCTAACATCTCGGATGTAACATTTGACAACATTCCAGGCGTGTCGGTCCCTACGTCTCGGTGGTAACATTACATGCGTCTATAACGTTATATATCCTAATCTTAGGCAACCTAACATCTCGGATGTAACATTTTACAACATTCCAGGCGTGTCGGTCCCTACGTCTCGGTCGTAACATTACATGCGTCTATAACGTTATATATCCTAACCTAAGGCCACATAACATCTCGTATGTAATATTTGACAACATTCCTGGCATGTCGAACCCTACGTCTCGGAGGGAACAGTATATACGTCTATAACGGTATATATCCTAATCTAAGGCAACCTAACATCTCGGATGCAATATTTGACAACATTCCTGGCCTGTCGAACCCTACTTCTCGGAGGGAACATTATATACGTCTGTAACGTCATATATCCTAACCTAAGACAACCTAACATCTCGGATGTAACATTTGACAACACTCCAGGCGTGTCGGTCCCTACGTCTCGGTGGTAACATTAATGCGTCTATAACGGCAACGTAACAACTCGGATGTAATATTTTACAACATTCCTGGCGTGTCGGACCCTACGTCCCGGAGGGAACAGTATATACGTCTATAACGGTATATATCCTAACCTAAGGCAACCTAACATCTCGGATGCAATATTTGACAACATTCCTGGCCTGTCGAACCGTACTTCTCGGAGGGAACAGTATATACGTCTATAACGTCATATATCCTAACCTGAGGCAACCTAACATCTCGGATGTAATATTTGACAACATTCCAGGCGTGTCGGTCTCTACGTCTCGGTGGTAACATTACATGCGTCTATAACGTTATATATCCTAACGTAAGGCAACCTAACACCTCGAATGCAAAATTTGACAACATTCCTGGCCTGTCGAACCCTACTTCTCGGAGGGAACTGTATATACGTCTATAACGTCATATATTCTTACCTGAGGCAACCTAACATCTCGGATGCAATATTTGACAACATTCCTGGCCTGTCGAACTCTACGTCTCGGAGGGAACAGTATATACGTCTATAACGGTATATATCCTAATCTAAGGCAACCTAACATCTCGGATGCAATATTTGACAACATTCCTGGCCTGTCGAACCCTACTTCTCGGAGGGAACATTATATACGTCTGTAACGTTATATATCCTAACCTAAGACAACCTAACATCTCGGATGTAACGTTTGACAACATTCCAGGCGTGTCGGTCCCTACGTCTCGGTGGTAACATTACATGCGTCTATAACGGTATATATCCTGATCTTAGGCAACCTAACATCTCGGATGTAACATTTTACAACATTCCAGGCGTGTCGGTCCCTACGTCTCGGTCGTAACATTACATGCGTCTATAATGTTATATTTCCTAACCTAAGGCCACCTAACATCTCGTATGTAATATTTGACAACATTCCTGGCGTGTCGAACCATACTTCTCGGTGCGAACAGTATATACGTCTATAACGGTATATATCCTAATCTAAGGCAGCCTAACATCTCGGATGCAATATTTGACAACATTCCTGGCCTGTCGAACCCTACCATCCGGAGGGAACAGTATATACGTCTATAACGTCATATATCCTAACCTAAGGCAACCTAACATCTCGGATGTAACATTTGACAACATTCCAGGCGTGTCGGTCCCTACGTCTCGGTGGTAACATTACATGCGTCTATAACGGTATATATCCTAATCTTAGACAACCTAACATCTCGAATGTAACATTTTACAACATTCCAGGCGTGTCGGTCCCTACGTCTCGGTCGTAACATTACATGCGTCTATAACGTTATATATCCTAATCTAAGGCAGCCTAACATCTCGGATGCAATATTTGACAACAATCCTGGCCTGTCGAACCCTACCATCCGGAGGGAACAGTATATACGTCTATAACGTCATATATCCTAACCTAAGGCAACCTAACATCTCGGATGTAACATTTGACAACATTCCAGGCGTGTCGGTCCCTACGTCTCGGTGGTAACATTACATGCGTCTATAACGGTATATATCCTAATCTTAGACAACCTAACATCTCGAATGTAACATTTTACAACATTCCAGGCGTGTCGGTCCCTACGTCTCGGTCGTAACATTACATGCGTCTATAACGTTATATATCCTAACCTAAGGCCACATAACATCTCGGATGTAATATTTGACAACATTCCTTGCGTGTCGGACCCTACTTCTCGGTGGGAACAGTATATACGTCTATAACGTCATATATCCTAACCTAAGGCAACCTAACATCTCGGATGTAACATTTGACAACATTCCAGGCGTGTCGGTCCCTACGTCTCGGTGGTAACATTACATGCGTCTATAACGTTATATATCCTAATCTTAGGCAACCTAACATCTCGGATGTAACATTTTACAACATTCCAGGCGTGTCGGTCCCTACGTCTCGGTCGTAACATTACATGCGTCTATAACGTTATATATCCTAACCTAAGGCCACATAACATCTCGTATGTAATATTTGACAACATTCCTGGCATGTCGAACCCTACGTCTCGGAGGGAACAGTATATACGTCTATAACGGTATATATCCTAATCTAAGGCAACCTAACATCTCGGATGCAATATTTGACAACATTCCTGGCCTGTCGAACCCTACTTCTCGGAGGGAACATTATATACGTCTGTAACGTCATATATCCTAACCTAAGACAACCTAACATCTCGGATGTAACATTTGACAACACTCCAGGCGTGTCGGTCCCTACGTCTCGGTGGTAACATTAATGCGTCTATAACGGCAACGTAACAACTCGGATGTAATATTTTACAACATTCCTGGCGTGTCGGACCCTACGTCCCGGAGGGAACAGTATATACGTCTATAACGGTATATATCCTAACCTAAGGCAACCTAACATCTCGGATGCAATATTTGACAACATTCCTGGCCTGTCGAACCGTACTTCTCGGAGGGAACAGTATATACGTCTATAACGTCATATATCCTAACCTGAGGCAACCTAACATCTCGGATGTAATATTTGACAACATTCCAGGCGTGTCGGTCTCTACGTCTCGGTGGTAACATTACATGCGTCTATAACGTTATATATCCTAACGTAAGGCAACCTAACACCTCGAATGCAAAATTTGACAACATTCCTGGCCTGTCGAACCCTACTTCTCGGAGGGAACTGTATATACGTCTATAACGTCATATATTCTTACCTGAGGCAACCTAACATCTCGGATGCAATATTTGACAACATTCCTGGCCTGTCGAACTCTACGTCTCGGAGGGAACAGTATATACGTCTATAACGGTATATATCCTAATCTAAGGCAACCTAACATCTCGGATGCAATATTTGACAACATTCCTGGCCTGTCGAACCCTACTTCTCGGAGGGAACATTATATACGTCTGTAACGTTATATATCCTAACCTAAGACAACCTAACATCTCGGATGTAACGTTTGACAACATTCCAGGCGTGTCGGTCCCTACGTCTCGGTGGTAACATTACATGCGTCTATAACGGTATATATCCTGATCTTAGGCAACCTAACATCTCGGATGTAACATTTTACAACATTCCAGGCGTGTCGGTCCCTACGTCTCGGTCGTAACATTACATGCGTCTATAATGTTATATTTCCTAACCTAAGGCCACCTAACATCTCGTATGTAATATTTGACAACATTCCTGGCGTGTCGAACCCTACTTCTCGGTGCGAACAGTATATACGTCTATAACGGTATATATCCTAATCTAAGGCAGCCTAACATCTCGGATGCAATATTTGACAACATTCCTGGCCTGTCGAACCCTACCATCCGGAGGGAACAGTATATACGTCTATAACGTCATATATCCTAACCTAAGGCAACCTAACATCTCGGATGTAACATTTGACAACATTCCAGGCGTGTCGGTCCCTACGTCTCGGTGGTAACATTACATGCGTCTATAACGGTATATATCCTAATCTTAGACAACCTAACATCTCGAATGTAACATTTTACAACATTCCAGGCGTGTCGGTCCCTACGTCTCGGTCGTAACATTACATGCGTCTATAACGTTATATATCCTAATCTAAGGCAGCCTAACATCTCGGATGCAATATTTGACAACATTCCTGGCCTGTCGAACCCTACCATCCGGAGGGAACAGTATATACGTCTATAACGTCATATATCCTAACCTAAGGCAACCTAACATCTCGGATGTAACATTTGACAACATTCCAGGCGTGTCGGTCCCTACGTCTCGGTGGTAACATTACATGCGTCTATAACGGTATATATCCTAATCTTAGACAACCTAACATCTCGAATGTAACATTTTACAACATTCCAGGCGTGTCGGTCCCTACGTCTCGGTCGTAACATTACATGCGTCTATAACGTTATATATCCTAACCTAAGGCCACATAACATCTCGGATGTAATATTTGACAACATTCCTTGCGTGTCGGACCCTACTTCTCGGTGGGAACAGTATATACGTCTATAACGTCATATATCCTAACCTAAGGCAACCTAACATCTCGGATGTAACATTTGACAACATTCCAGGCGTGTCGGTCCCTACGTCTCGGTGGTAACATTACATGCGTCTATAACGTTATATATCCTAATCTTAGGCAACCTAACATCTCGGATGTAACATTTTACAACATTCCAGGCGTGTCGGTCCCTACGTCTCGGTCGTAACATTACATGCGTCTATAACGTTATATATCCTAACCTAAGGCCACATAACATCTCGTATGTAATATTTGACAACATTCCTGGCATGTCGAACCCTACGTCTCGGAGGGAACAGTATATACGTCTATAACGGTATATATCCTAATCTAAGGCAACCTAACATCTCGGATGCAATATTTGACAACATTCCTGGCCTGTCGAACCCTACTTCTCGGAGGGAACATTATATACGTCTGTAACGTCATATATCCTAACCTAAGACAACCTAACATCTCGGATGTAACATTTGACAACACTCCAGGCGTGTCGGTCCCTACGTCTCGGTGGTAACATTAATGCGTCTATAACGGCAACGTAACAACTCGGATGTAATATTTTACAACATTCCTGGCGTGTCGGACCCTACGTCCCGGAGGGAACAGTATATACGTCTATAACGGTATATATCCTAACCTAAGGCAACCTAACATCTCGGATGCAATATTTGACAACATTCCTGGCCTGTCGAACCGTACTTCTCGGAGGGAACAGTATATACGTCTATAACGTCATATATCCTAACCTGAGGCAACCTAACATCTCGGATGTAATATTTGACAACATTCCAGGCGTGTCGGTCTCTACGTCTCGGTGGTAACATTACATGCGTCTATAACGTTATATATCCTAACGTAAGGCAACCTAACACCTCGAATGCAAAATTTGACAACATTCCTGGCCTGTCGAACCCTACTTCTCGGAGGGAACTGTATATACGTCTATAACGTCATATATTCTTACCTGAGGCAACCTAACATCTCGGATGCAATATTTGACAACATTCCTGGCCTGTCGAACTCTACGCCTCGGAGGGAACAGTATATACGTCTATAACGGTATATATCCTAATCTAAGGCAACCTAACATCTCGGATGCAATATTTGACAACATTCCTGGCCTGTCGAACCCTACTTCTCGGAGGGAACATTATATACGTCTGTAACGTTATATATCCTAACCTAAGACAACCTAACATCTCGGATGTAACGTTTGACAACATTCCAGGCGTGTCGGTCCCTACGTCTCGGTGGTAACATTACATGCGTCTATAACGTTATATATCCTAACCTAAGGCAACCTAGCATCTCGGATGCAATATTTGACAACATTCCTGGCCTGTCGAACCCTACCATCCGGAGGGAACAGTATATACGTCTATAACGTCATATATCCTAACCTAAGGCAACCTAACATCTCGGATGTAACATTTGACAACATTCCAGGCGTGTCGGTCCCTACGTCTCGGTGGTAACATTACATGCGTCTATAACGTTATATATCCTAATCTTAGGCAACCTAACATCTCGGATGTAACATTTTACAACATTCCAGGCGTGTCGGTCCCTACGTCTCGGTCGTAACATTACATGCGTCTATAACGTTATATATCCTAACCTAAGGCCACATAACATCTCGTATGTAATATTTGACAACATTCCTGGCATGTCGAACCCTACGTCTCGGAGGGAACAGTATATACGTCTATAACGGTATATATCCTAATCTAAGGCAACCTAACATCTCGGATGCAATATTTGACAACATTCCTGGCCTGTCGAACCCTACTTCTCGGAGGGAACATTATATACGTCTGTAACGTCATATATCCTAACCTAAGACAACCTAACATCTCGGATGTAACATTTGACAACACTCCAGGCGTGTCGGTCCCTACGTCTCGGTGGTAACATTAATGCGTCTATAACGGCAACGTAACAACTCGGATGTAACATTTTACAACATTCCTGGCGTGTCGGACCCTACGTCCCGGAGGGAACAGTATATACGTCTATAACGGTATATATCCTAACCTAAGGCAACCTAACATCTCGGATGCAATATTTGACAACATTCCTGGCCTGTCGAACCGTACTTCTCGGAGGGAACAGTATATACGTCTATAACGTCATATATCCTAACCTGAGGCAACCTAACATCTCGGATGTTATATTTGACAACATTCCAGGCGTGTCGGTCTCTACGTCTCGGTGGTAACATTACATGCGTGTATAACGTTATATATCCTAACGTAAGGCAACCTAACACCTCGAATGCAAAATTTGACAACATTCCTGGCCTGTCGAACCCTACTTCTCGGAGGGAACTGTATATACGTCTATAACGTCATATATTTTTACCTGAGGCAACCTAACATCTCGGATGCAATATTTGACAACATTCCTGGCCTGTCGAACTCTACGTATCGGAGGGAACAGTATATACGTCTATAACGGTATATATCCTAATCTAAGGCAACCTAACATCTCGGATGCAATATTTGACAACATTCCTGGCCTGTCGAACCCTACTTCTCGGAGGGAACATTATATACGTCTGTAACGTTATATATCCTAACCTAAGACAACCTAACATCTCGGATGTAACGTTTGACAACATTCCAAGCGTGTCGGTCCCTACGTCTCGGTGGTAACATTACATGCGTCTATAACGTTATATATCCTAACCTAAGGCAACCTAACATCTCGGATGCAATATTTGACAACTTTCCGGGCCTGTCGAACCATACCATCCGGAGGGAACAGTATATACGTCTATAACGTCATATATCCTAACCTAAGGCAACCTAACATCTCGGATGTAACATTTGACAACATTCCAGGCGTGTCGGTCCCTACGTCTCGGTGGTAACATTACATGTGTCTATAACGGTATATATCCTGATCTTAGGCAACCTAACATCTCGGATGTAACATTTTACAACATTCCAGGCGTGTCGGTCCCTACGTCTCGGTCGTAACATTACATGCGTCTATAATGTTATATTTCTTAACCTAAGGCCACCTAACATCTCGTATGTAATATTTGACAATATTCCTGGCGTGTCGAACCCTACTTCTCGGTGCGAACAGTATATACGTCTATAACGGTATATATCCTAATCTAAGGCAGCCTAACATCTCGGATGCAATATTTGACAACATTCCTGGCCTGTCGAACCCTACCATCCGGAGGGAACAGTATATACGTCTATAACGTCATATATCCTAACCAAAGGCAACCTAACATCTCGGATGTAACATTTGACAACATTCCAGGCGTGTCGGTTCCTACGTCTCGGTGGTAACATTACATGCGTCTATAACGGTATATATCCTAATCTTAGGCAACCTAACATCTCGAATGTAACATTTTACAACATTCCAGGTGTGTCGGTCCCTACGTCTCGGTCGTAACATTACATGCGTCTATAACGTTATATATCCTAACCTAAGGCCACATAACATCTCGGATGTAATATTTGACAACATTCCTGGCGTGTCGGACCCTACTTCTCGGTGGGAACAGTATATACGTCTATAACGTCATATATCCTAACCTAAGGCAACCTAACATCTCGGATGTAACATTTGACAACATTCCAGGCGTGTCGGTCCCTACGTCTCGGTGGTAACATTACATGCGTCTATAACGGTATATATCCTGATCTTAGGCAACCTAACATCTCGGATGTAACATTTTACAACATTCCAGGCGTGTCGGTCCCTACGTCTCGGTCGTAACATTACATGCGTCTATAGCGTTATATTTCCTAACCTAAGGCCACCTAACATCTCGTATGTAATATTTGACAACATTCCTGGCGCGTCGAACCCTATTTCTCGGTGGGAACAGTATATACGTCTATAACGGTATATATCCTAATCTAAGGCAGCCTAACATCTCGGATGCAATATTTGACAACATTCCTGGCCTGTCGAACCCTACTTCTCGGAGGGAACATTCTATACGTCTGTAACGTCATATATCCTAACCTAAGACAACCTAACATCTCGGATGTAACATTTGACAACATTCCAGGCGTGTCGGTCCCTACGTCTCGGTGGTAACATTACATGCGTCTATAACGTTATATATCCTAACCTAAGGCAACCTAACACCTCGAATGCAAAATTTGACAACATTCCTGGCCTGTCGAACCCTACTTCTCGGAGGGAACTGTATATACGTCTATAACGTCATATATTCTTACCTGAGGCAACCTAGCATCTCGGATGCAGTATTTGACAACATTCCTGGCCTGTCGAACCCTACTTCTCGGAGGGAACAGTATATACGTCTATAACGGTATATATCCTAATCTAAGGCAACCTAACATCTCGGATGCAATATTTTACAACATTCCTGGCCTGTCGAACCCTACTTCTCAGAGGGAACAGTATATACGACTATAACGTCATATATCCTAACCTAAGACAACCTAACATCTCGGATGTAACATTTGACAACATTCCAGGCGTGTCGGACCCTACGTCTCGGTGGTAACATTACATGCGTCTATAACGGTATATATCCTAATCTAACGCAACCTAACATCTCGAATGCAATATTTGACAACATTCCTGGCCTGTCGAACCCTACTTCTCGGAGGGAACAGTATATACGTCTATAACGTTATATATCCTAACCTAAGGCAACCTGACATCACGGATGTATTATTCTACAACATTCCAGGCGTGTCGGAACCTACTTCTCGGTGGGAACATTATATGCGTCTATAACGTTGTATATCCTAATCTAAGGCAACCTAACATCTCGGATGCTATATTTGACAACATTCCCGGCCTGTCGAACCCTACGTCCCGGAGGGAACAGTATATACGTCTATAACGGTATATATCCTAACCTAAGGCAACCTAACATCTCGGATGCAATATTTGACAACATTCCTGGCCTGTCGAACCCTACTTCTCGGAGGGAACAGTATATACGTCTATAACGTCATATAGCCTAACCTAAGGGAACCTAACATCTCGGATGTAACATTTGACAACATTCCAGGCATGTCGGTCCCTACGTCTCGGTGGTAACATTATATGCGTCTATAACGTTATATATCCTAATCTAAGGCAACCTAACATCTCGGATGCAATATTTGACAACATTCTTAGCCTGTCGAACCCTACTTCTCGGAGGGAACAGTATCCACGTCTATAACGATATATATCCTAAGCGAAGGCAACCTGACATCTCGGATGTAATATTCTACATCATTCCAGGCGTGTCGGACCCTACTTCTCGCTGGGAACATTATATGAGTCTATAACGTTGTATATCCTAATCTAAGGCAACCTATTATCTCAGACGTAATATTTTGCAATATTCCTGGCGTGTCGGTGCATACTTTTCGGTGGGAATATTATATGCGTCTATAACGGTCGATATCGTAATCTAAGGCAATCTAACATCTCGGATGTAATATTTTACAACATTCCTGGCCTGTCGAACCCTACTTCTCGGAGGGAACAGTATATACGTCTATAACGTCATATATCCTAACCTAAGGCAACCTAACATCTCGGATGTAATATTTGACAACATTCCAGGCATGTCGGTCCCTACGTCTCGATGGTAACATTACATGCGTCTATAACGTTATATATCCTAACCTAAGGCAACCTAACATCTCGGATGCAATATTTGACAACATTCCTGGCCTGTCGAACCCTACTTCTCGGAGGGAACAGTATATACGTCTATAACGGTATATATCCTAATCTAAGGCAACCTAACATCTCGGATGCAATATTTGACAACATTCCTGGCCTGTCGAACCCTACTTCTCGGAGGGAACATTATATGCGTCTGTAACGTCATATATCCTAACCTAAGACAACCTAACATCTCGGATGTAACGTTTGACAACATTCCAGGCGTGTCGGTCCCTACGTCTCGGTGGTAACATTACATGCGTCTATAACGTTATATATCCTAACCTAAGGCAACCTAACATCTCGGATGCAATATTTGACAACATTCCTGGCCTGTCGAACCCTACCATCCGGAGGGAACAGTATATACGTCTATAACGTCATATATCCTAACCTAAGGCAACCTAACATCTCGGATGTAACATTTGACAACATTCCAGGCGTGTCGGTCCCTACGTCTCGGTGGTAACATTACATGCGTCTATAACGGTATATATCCTGATCTTAGGCAACCTAACATCTCGGATGTAATATTTGACAACATTCCAGGCGTGTCGGTCTCTACGTCTCGGTGGTAACATTACATGCGTCTATAACGTTATATATCCTAACGTAAGGCAACCTAACACCTCGAATGCAAAATTTGACAACATTCCTGGCCTGTCGAACTCTACGTCTCGGAGGGAACAGTATATACGTCTATAACGTCATATATTTTTACCTGAGGCAACCTAACATCTCGGATGCAATATTTGACAACATTCCTGGCCTGTCGAACTCTACGTATCGGAGGGAACAGTATATACGTCTATAACGGTATATATCCTAATCTAAGGCAACCTAACATCTCGGATGCAATATTTGACAACATTCCTGGCCTGTCGAACCCTACTTCTCGGAGGGAACATTATATACGTCTGTAACGTTATATATCCTAACCTAAGACAACCTAACATCTCGGATGTAACGTTTGACAACATTCCAAGCGTGTCGGTCCCTACGTCTCGGTGGTAACATTACATGCGTCTATAACGTTATATATCCTAACCTAAGGCAACCTAACATCTCGGATGCAATATTTGACAACATTCCTGGCCTGTCGAACCATACCATCCGGAGGGAACAGTATATACGTCTATAACGTCATATATCCTAACCTAAGGCAACCTAACATCTCGGATGTAACATTTGACAACATTCCAGGCGTGTCGGTCCCTACGTCTCGGTGGTAACATTACATGCGTCTATAACGGTATATATCCTGATCTTAGGCAACCTAACATCTCGGATGTAACATTTTACAACATTCCAGGCGTGTCGGTCCCTACGTCTCGGTCGTAACATTACATGCGTCTATAATGTTATATTTCTTAACCTAAGGCCACCTAACATCTCGTATGTAATATTTGACAACATTCCTGGCGTGTCGAACCCTACTTCTCGGTGCGAACAGTATATACGTCTATAACGGTATATATCCTAATCTAAGGCAGCCTAACATCTCGGATGCAATATTTGACAACATTCCTGGCCTGTCGAACCCTACCATCCGGAGGGAACAGTATATACGTCTATAACGTCATATATCCTAACCTAAGGCAACCTAACATCTCGGATGTAACATTTGACAACATTCCAGGCGTGTCGGTTCCTACGTCTCGGTGGTAACATTACATGCGTCTATAACGGTATATATCCTAATCTTAGGCAACCTAACATCTCGAATGTAACATTTTACAACATTCCAGGTGTGTCGGTCCCTACGTCTCGGTCGTAACATTACATGCGTCTATAACGTTATATATCCTAACCTAAGGCCACATAACATCTCGGATGTAATATTTGACAACATTCCTGGCGTGTCGGACCCTACTTCTCGGTGGGAACAGTATATACGTCTATAACGTCATATATCCTAACCTAAGGCAACCTAACATCTCGGATGTAACATTTGACAACATTCCAGGCGTGTCGGTCCCTACGTCTCGGTGGTAACATTACATGCGTCTATAACGGTATATATCCTGATCTTAGGCAACCTAACATCTCGGATGTAACATTTTACAACATTCCAGGCGTGTCGGTCCCTACGTCTCGGTCGTAACATTACATGCGTCTATAACGTTATATTTCCTAACCTAAGGCCACCTAACATCTCGTATGTAATATTTGACAACATTCCTGGCGCGTCGAACCCTATTTCTCGGTGGGAACAGTATATACGTCTATAACGGTATATATCCTAATCTAAGGCAGCCTAACATCTCGGATGCAATATTTGACAACATTCCTGGCCTGTCGAACCCTACTTCTCGGAGGGAACATTCTATACGTCTGTAACGTCATATATCCTAACCTAAGACAACCTAACATCTCGGATGTAACATTTGACAACATTCCAGGCGTGTCGGTCCCTACGTCTCGGTGGTAACATTACATGCGTCTATAACGTTATATATCCTAACCTAAGGCAACCTAACACCTCGAATGCAAAATTTGACAACATTCCTGGCCTGTCGAACCCTACTTCTCGGAGGGAACTGTATATACGTCTATAACGTCATATATTCTTACCTGAGGCAACCTAGCATCTCGGATGCAATATTTGACAACATTCCTGGCCTGTCGAACCCTACTTCTCGGAGGGAACAGTATATACGTCTATAACGGTATATATCCTAATCTAAGGCAACCTAACATCTCGGATGCAATATTTTACAACATTCCTGGCCTGTCGAACCCTACTTCTCAGAGGGAACAGTATATACGACTATAACGTCATATATCC
This sequence comes from Xylocopa violacea, assembly GCA_963969225.1. Lineage (NCBI taxonomy): Eukaryota > Metazoa > Arthropoda > Insecta > Hymenoptera > Apidae > Xylocopa > Xylocopa violacea. The sequence continues at coordinate 19,008,333 of CAXAJV010000004.1, forward strand.
TAACCTAAGACAACCTAACATCTCGGATGTAACATTTGACAACATTCCAGGCGTGTCGGACCCTACGTCTCGGTGGTAACATTACATGCGTCTATAACGGTATATATCCTAATCTAAGGCAACCTAACATCTCGAATGCAATATTTGACAACATTCCTGGCCTGTCGAACCCTACTTCTCGGAGGGAACAGTATATACGTCTATAACGTTATATATCCTAACCTAAGGCAACCTGACATCACGGATGTATTATTCTACAACATTCCAGGCGTGTCGGAACCTACTTCTCGGTGGGAACATTATATGCGTCTATAACGTTGTATATCCTAATCTAAGGCAACCTAACATCTCGGATGCTATATTTGACAACATTCCCGGCCTGTCGAACCCTACGTCCCGGAGGGAACAGTATATACGTCTATAACGGTATATATCCTAACCTAAGGCAACCTAACATCTCGGATGCAATATTTGACAACATTCCTGGCCTGTCGAACCCTACTTCTCGGAGGGAACAGTATATACGTCTATAACGTCATATATCCTAACCTAAGGGAACCTAACATCTCGGATGTAACATTTGACAACATTCCAGGCATGTCGGTCCCTACGTCTCGGTGGTAACATTATATGCGTCTATAACGTTATATATCCTAATCTAAGGCAACCTAACATCTCGGATGCAATATTTGACAACATTCTTAGCCTGTCGAACCCTACTTCTCGGAGGGAACAGTATCCACGTCTATAACGATATATATCCTAAGCGAAGGCAACCTGACACCTCGGATGTAATATTCTACATCATTCCAGGCGTGTCGGACCCTACTTCTCGCTGGGAACATTATATGAGTCTATAACGTTGTATATCCTAATCTAAGGCAACCTATTATCTCAGACGTAATATTTTGCAATATTCCTGGCGTGTCGGTGCATACTTTTCGGTGGGAATATTATATGCGTCTATAACGGTCGATATCGTAATCTAAGGCAATCTAACATCTCGGATGTAATATTTTACAACATTCCTGGCCTGTCGAACCCTACTTCTCGGAGGGAACAGTATATACGTCTATAACGTCATATATCCTAACCTAAGGCAACCTAACATCTCGGATGTAATATTTGACAACATTCCAGGCACGTCGGTCCCTACGTCTCGATGGTAACATTACATGCGTCTATAACGGTATATATCCTAATCTTAGGCAACCTAACATCACGAATGTAACATTTTACAACATTCCAGGCGTGTCGGTCCCTACGTCTCGGTCGTAACATTACATGCGTCTATAACGTTATATATCCTAACCTAAGGCCACATAACATCTCGGATGTAATATTTGACAACATTCCTGGCGTGTCGGACCCTACTTCTCGGTGGGAACAGTATATACGTCTATAACGTCATATATCCTAACCTAAGGCAACCTAACATCTCGGATGTAACATTTGACAACATTCCAGGCGTGTCGGTCCCTACGTCTCGGTGGTAACATTACATGCGTCTATAACGGTATATATCCTGATCTTAGGCAACCTAACATCTCGGATGTAACATTTTACAACATTCCAGGCGTGTCGTTCCCTACGTCTCGGTCGTAACATTACATGCGTCTATAACGTTATATTTCCTAACCTAAGGCCACCTAACATCTCATATGTAATATTTGACAACATTCCTGGCGTGTCGAACCCTACTTCTCGGTGGGAACAGTATATACGTCTATAACGGTATATATCCTAATCTAAGGCAGCCTAACATCTCGGATGCAATATTTGACAACATTCCTGGCCTGTCGAACCCTACCATCCGGAGGGAACAGTATATACGTCTCTAACGTCATATATCCTAACCTAAGGCAACCTAACATCTCGGATGCAATATTTGACAACATTCCTGGCCTGTCGAACCGTACTTCTCGGAGGGAACAGTATATACGTCTATAACGTCATATATCCTAACCTGAGGCAACCTAACATCTCGGATGTAATATTTGACAACATTCCAGGCGTGTCGGTCTCTACGTCTCGGTGGTAACATTACATGCGTCTATAACGTTATATATCCTAACGTAAGGCAACCTAACACCTCGAATGCAAAATTTGACAACATTCCTGGCCTGTCGAACTCTACGTCTCGGAGGGAACAGTATATCCGTCTATAACGGTATATATCCTAATCTAAGGCAACCTAACATCTCGGATGCAATATTTGACAACATTCCTGGCCTGTCGAACCCTACTTCTCGGAGGGAACATTATATACGTCTGTAACGTTATATATCCTAACCTAAGACAACCTAACATCTCGGATGTAACGTTTGACAACATTCCAGGCGTGTCGGTCCCTACGTCTCGGTGGTAACATTACATGCGTCTATAACGTTATATATCCTAACCTAAGGCAACCTAACATCTCGGATGCAATATTTGACAACATTCCTGGCCTGTCGAACCCTACCATCCGGAGGGAACAGTATATACGTCTATAACGTCATATATCCTAACCTAAGGCAACCTAACATCTCGGATGTAACATTTGACAACATTCCAGGCGTGTCGGTCCCTACGTCTCGGTGGTAACATTACATGCGTCTATAACGGTATATATCCTGATCTTAGGCAACCTAACATCTCGGATGTAACATTTTACAACATTCCAGGCGTGTCGGTCCCTACGTCTCGGTCGTAACATTACATGCGTCTATAATGTTATATTTCCTAACCTAAGGCCACCTAACATCTCGTATGTAATATTTGACAACATTCCTGGCGTGTCGAACCCTACTTCTCGGTGCGAACAGTATATACGTCTATAACGGTATATATCCTAATCTAAGGCAGCCTAACATCTCGGATGCAATATTTGACAACATTCCTGGCCTGTCGAACCCTACCATCCGGAGGGAACAGTATATACGTCTATAACGTCATATATCCTAACCTAAGGCAACCTAACATCTCGGATGTAACATTTGACAACATTCCAGGCGTGTCGGTCCCTACGTCTCGGTGGTAACATTACATGCGTCTATAACGGTATATATCCTAATCTTAGGCAACCTAACATCTCGAATGTAACATTTTACAACATTCCAGGCGTGTCGGTCCCTACGTCTCGGTCGTAACATTACATGCGTCTATAACGTTATATATCCTAACCTAAGGCCACATAACATCTCGGATGTAATATTTGACAACATTCCTGGCGTGTCGGACCCTACTTCTCGGTGGGAACAGTATATACGTCTATAACGTCATATATCCTAACCTAAGGCAACCTAACATCTCGGATGTAACATTTGACAACATTCCAGGCGTGTCGGTCCCTACGTCTCGGTGGTAACATTACATGCGTCTATAACGGTATATATCCTGATCTTAGGCAACCTAACATCTCGGATGTAACATTTTACAACATTCCAGGCGTGTCGGTCCCTACGTCTCGGTCGTAACATTACATGCGTCTATAACGTTATATTTCCTAACCTAAGGCCACCTAACATCTCGTATGTAATATTTGACAACATTCCTGGCGTGTCGAACCCTACTTCTCGGTGGGAACAGTATATACGTCTATAACGGTATATATCCTAGTCTAAGGCAGCCTAACATCTCGGATGCAATATTTGACAACATTCCTGGCCTGTCGAACCCTACTTCTCGGAGGGAACATTCTATACGTCTGTAACGTCATATATCCTAACCTAAGTCAACCTAACATCTCGGATGTAACATTTGACAACATTCCAGGCGTGTCGGTCCCTACGTCTCGGTGGTAACATTACATGCGTCTATAACGTTATATATCCTAACCTAAGGCAACCTAACACCTCGAATGCAAAATTTGACAACATTCCTGGCCTGTCGAACCCTACTTCTCGGAGGGAACTGTATATACGTCTATAACGTCATATGTTCTTACCTGAGGCAACCTAGCATCTCGGATGCAATATTTGACAACATTCCTGGCCTGTCGAACCCTACTTCTCGGAGGGAACAGTATATACGTCTATAACGGTATATATCCTAATCTAAGGCAACCTAACATCTCGGATGCAATATTTGACAACATTCCCGGCCTGTCGAACCCTACCATCCGGAGGGAACAGTATATACGTCTATAACGTCATATATCCTAACCTAAGGCAACCTAACATCTCGGATGTATCATTTGACAACATTCCAGGCATGTCGGTCCCTACGTCTCGGTGGTAACACTATATGCGTCTATAACGTTATATATCCTAGTCAAAGGCAACCTAACATCTCGGATGCAATATTTGACAACATTCTTAGCCTGTCGAACCCTACTTCTCGGAGGGAACAGTATATACGTCTATAACGATATATATCCTAACCGAAGGCAACCTGACATCTCGGATGTAATATTCTACATCATTCCAGGCGTGTCGGACCCTACTTCTCGCTAGGAACATTATATGAGTCTATAACGTTGTATATCCTAATCTAAGGCAACCTATTATCTCAGACGTAATATTTTGCAATATTCCTGGCGTGTCGGTGCATACTTTTCGGTGGGAATATTATATGCGTCTATAACGGTCGATATCGTAATCTAAGGCAATCTAACATCTCGGATGCAATATTTTACAACATTCCTGGCCTGTCGAACCCTACTTCTCAGAGGGAACAGTATATACGACTATAACGTCATATATCCTAACCTAAGACAACCTAACATCTCGGATGTAACATTTGACAACATTCCAGGCGTGTCGGACCCTACGTCTCGGTGGTAACATTACATGCGTCTATAACGGTATATATCCTAATCTAAGGCAACCTAACATCTCGGATGCAATATTTGACAACATTCCTGGCCTGTCGAACCCTACTTCTCGGAGGGAACAGTATATACGTCTATAACGTTATATATCCTAACCTAAGGCAACCTGACATCTCGGATGTATTATTCTACAACATTCCAGGCGTGTCGGAACCTACTTCTCGGTGGGAATATTATATGCGTCTATAACGTTGTATATCCTAATCTAAGGCAACCTAACATCTCGGATGCTATATTTGACAACATTCCCGGCCTGTCGAACCCTACGTCCCGGAGGGAACAGTATATACGTCTATAACGGTATATATCCTAACCTAAGGCAACCTAACATCTCGGATGCAATATTTGACAACATTCCTGGCCTGTCGAACCCTACTTCTCGGAGGGAACAGTATATACGTCTATAACGTCATATATCCTAACCTAAGGGAACCTAACATCTCGGATGCAATATTTGACAACATTCCTGGCCTGTCGAACCCTACTTCTCGGAGGGAACAGTATATACGTCTGTAACGTCACATATCCTAACCTAAGGCAATCTAACATCTCGGATGTAATATTCTACATCATTCCAGGCGTGTCGGACCCTACTTCTCGGTGGGAACATTATATGAGTCTATAACGATGTATATCCTAATCTAAGGCAACCTAACATTTCGGATGCAATATTTTACAACATTCCTGGCCTGTCGAACCCTACTTCTCGGTGGGAACAGTATATACGTCTATAACGTCATATATCCTAACCTAAGGCAACCTAACATCTCGGACGTAACATTTGACAACATTCCAGGCGTGTCGGTCCCTACGTCTCGGTGGTAACATTACATGCGTCTATAACGGTATATATCCTGATCTTAGGCAACCTAACATCTCGGATGTAACATTTTACAACATTCCAGGCGTGTCGGTCCCTACGTCTCGGTCGTAACATTACATGCGTCTATAATGTTATATTTCCTAACCTAAGGCCACCTAACATCTCGTATGTAATATTTGACAACATTCCTGGCGTGTCGAACCCTACTTCTCGGTGCGAACAGTATATACGTCTATAACGGTATATATCCTAATCTAAGGCAGCCTAACATCTCGGATGCAATATTTGACAACATTCCTGGCCTGTCGAACCCTACTTCTCGGAGGGAACATTCTATACGTCTGTAACGTCATATATCCTAACCTAAGACAACCTAACATCTCGGATGTAACATTTGACAACATTCCAGGCGTGTCGGTCCCTACGTCTCGGTGGTAACATTACATGCGTCTATAACGTTATATATCCTAACCTAAGGCAACCTAACACCTCGAATGCAAAATTTGACAACATTCCTGGCCTGTCGAACCCTACTTCTCGGAGGGAACTGTATATACGTCTATAACGTCATATATTCTTACCTGAGGCAACCTAGCATCTCGGATGCAATATTTGACAACATTCCTGGCCTGTCGAACCCTACTTCTCGGAGGGAACAGTATATACGTCTATAACGGTATATATCCTAATCTAAGGCAACCTAACATCTCGGATGCAATATTTTACAACATTCCTGGCCTGTCGAACCCTACTTCTCAGAGGGAACAGTATATACGACTATAACGTCATATATCCTAACCTAAGACAACCTAACATCTCGGATGTAACATTTGACAACATTCCAGGCGTGTCGGACCCTACGTCTCGGTGGTAACATTACATGCGTCTATAACGGTATATATCCTAATCTAAGGCAACCTAACATCTCGAATGCAATATTTGACAACATTCCTGGCCTGTCGAACCCTACTTCTCGGAGGGAACAGTATATACGTCTATAACGTTATATATCCTAACCTAAGGCAACCTGACATCACGGATGTATTATTCTACAACATTCCAGGCGTGTCGGAACCTACTTCTCGGTGGGAACATTATATGCGTCTATAACGTTGTATATCCTAATCTAAGGCAACCTAACATCTCGGATGCAATATTTGACAACATTCTTAGCCTGTCGAACCCTACTTCTCGGAGGGAACAGTATCCACGTCTATAACGATATATATCCTAAGCGAAGGCAACCTGACATCTCGGATGTAATATTCTACATCATTCCAGGCGTGTCGGACCCTACTTCTCGCTGGGAACATTATATGAGTCTATAACGTTGTATATCCTAATCTAAGGCAACCTATTATCTCAGACGTAATATTTTGCAATATTCCTGGCGTGTCGGTGCATACTTTTCGGTGGGAATATTATATGCGTCTATAACGGTCGATATCGTAATCTAAGGCAATCTAACATCTCGGATGTAATATTTTACAACATTCCTGGCCTGTCGAACCCTACTTCTCGGAGGGAACAGTATATACGTCTATAACGTCATATATCCTAACCTAAGGCAACCTAACATCTCGGATGTAATATTTGACAACATTCCAGGCATGTCGGTCCCTACGTCTCGATGGTAACATTACATGCGTCTATAACGGTATATATCCTAATCTTAGGCAACCTAACATCTCGGATGTAACATTTTACAACATTCCAGGCGTGTCGGTCCCTACGTCTCGGTGGTAACGTTACATGCGTCTATAACGTTATATATCCTAACCTAAGGCAACCTAACATCTCGGATGCAATATTTGACAACATTCCTGGCCTGTCGAACCCTACTTCTCGGAGGGAACAGTATATACGTCTATAACGGTATATATCCTAATCTAAGGCAACCTAACATCTCGGATGCAATATTTGACAACATTCCTGGCCTGTCGAACCCTACTTCTCGGAGGGAACATTATATACGTCTGTAACGTCATATATCCTAACCTAAGACAACCTAACATCTCGGATGTAACGTTTGACAACATTCCAGGCGTGTCGGTCCCTACGTCTCGGTGGTAACATTACATGCGTCTATAACGTTATATATCCTAACCTAAGGCAACCTAACATCTCGGATGCAATATTTGACAACATTCCTGGCCTGTCGAACCCTACCATCCGGAGGGAACAGTATATACGTCTATAACGTCATATATCCTAACCTAAGGCAACCTAACATCTCGGATGTAACATTTGACAACATTCCAGGCGTGTCGGTCCCTACGTCTCGGTGGTAACATTACATGCGTCTATAACGGTATATATCCTGATCTTAGGCAACCTAACATCTCGGATGTAACATTTTACAACATTCCAGGCGTGTCGGTCCCTACGTCTCGGTCGTAACATTACATGCGTCTATAATGTTATATTTCCTAACCTAAGGCCACCTAACATCTCGTATGTAATATTTGACAACATTCCTGGCGTGTCGAACCCTACTTCTCGGTGAGAACAGTATATACGTCTATAACGGTATATATCCTAATCTAAGGCAGCCTAACATCTCGGATGCAATATTTGACAACATTCCTGGCCTGTCGAACCCTACCATCCGGAGGGAACATTCTATACGTCTGTAACGTCATATATCCTAACCTAAGTCAACCTAACATCTCGGATGTAACATTTGACAACATTCCAGGCGTGTCGGTCCCTACGTCTCGGTGGTAACATTACATGCGTCTATAACGTTATATATCCTAACCTAAGGCAACCTAACACCTCGAATGCAAAATTTGACAACATTCCTGGCCTGTCGAACCCTACTTCTCGGAGGGAACTGTATATACGTCTATAACGTCATATGTTCTTACCTGAGGCAACCTAGCATCTCGGATGCAATATTTGACAACATTCCTGGCCTGTCGAACCCTACTTCTCGGAGGGAACAGTATATACGTCTATAACGGTATATATCCTAATCTAAGGCAACCTAACATCTCGGATGCAATATTTGACAACATTCCCGGCCTGTCGAACCCTACCATCCGGAGGGAACAGTATATACGTCTATAACGTCATATATCCTAACCTAAGGCAACCTAACATCTCGGATGTATCATTTGACAACATTCCAGGCATGTCGGTCCCTACGTCTCGGTGGTAACATTATATGCGTCTATAACGTTATATATCCTAGTCAAAGGCAACCTAACATCTCGGATGCAATATTTGACAACATTCTTAGCCTGTCGAACCCTACTTCTCGGAGGGAACAGTATATACGTCTATAACGATATATATCCTAACCGAAGGCAACCTGACATCTCGGATGTAATATTCTACATCATTCCAGGCGTGTCGGACCCTACTTCTCGCTAGGAACATTATATGAGTCTATAACGTTGTATATCCTAATCTAAGGCAACCTATTATCTCAGACGTAATATTTTGCAATATTCCTGGCGTGTCGGTGCATACTTTTCGGTGGGAATATTATATGCGTCTATAACGGTCGATATCGTAATCTAAGGCAATCTAACATCTCGGATGCAATATTTTACAACATTCCTGGCCTGTCGAACCCTACTTCTCAGAGGGAACAGTATATACGACTATAACGTCATATATCCTAACCTAAGACAACCTAACATCTCGGATGTAACATTTGACAACATTCCAGGCGTGTCGGACCCTACGTCTCGGTGGTAACATTACATGCGTCTATAACGGTATATATCCTAATCTAAGGCAACCTAACATCTCGGATGCAATATTTGACAACATTCCTGGCCTGTCGAACCCTACTTCTCGGAGGGAACAGTATATACGTCTATAACGTTATATATCCTAACCTAAGGCAACCTGACATCTCGGATGTATTATTCTACAACATTCCAGGCGTGTCGGAACCTACTTCTCGGTGGGAATATTATATGCGTCTATAACGTTGTATATCCTAATCTAAGGCAACCTAACATCTCGGATGCTATATTTGACAACATTCCCGGCCTGTCGAACCCTACGTCCCGGAGGGAACAGTATATACGTCTATAAAGGTATATATCCTAACCTAAGGCAACCTAACATCTCGGATGCAATATTTGACAACATTCCTGGCCTGTCGAACTCTACGTCTCGGAGGGAACAGTATATACGTCTATAACGGTATATATCCTAATCTAAGGCAACCTAACATCTCGGATGCAATATTTGACAACATTCCTGGCCTGTCGATCCCTACTTCTCGGAGGGAACATTATATACGTCTGTAACGTTATATATCCTAACCTAAGACAACCTAACATCTCGGATGTAACGTTTGACAACATTCCAGGCGTGTCGGTCCCTACGTCTCGGTGGTAACATTACATGCGTCTATAACGTTATATATCCTAACGTAAGGCAACCTAACACCTCGAATGCAAAATTTGACAACATTCCTGGCCTGTCGAACCCTACTTCTCGGAGGGAACTGTATATACGTCTATAACGTCATATATTCTTACCTGAGGCAACCTAACATCTCGGATGCAATATTTGACAACATTCCTGGCCTGTCGAACTCTACGTCTCGGAGGGAACAGTATATACGTCTATAACGGTATATATCCTAATCTAAGGCAACCTAACATCTCGGATGCAATATTTGACAACATTCCTGGCCTGTCGAACCCTACTTCTCGGAGGGAACATTATATACGTCTGTAACGTTATATATCCTAACCTAAGACAACCTAACATCTCGGATGTAACGTTTGACAACATTCCAGGCGTGTCGGTCCCTACGTCTCGGTGGTAACATTACATGCGTCTATAACGTTATATATCCTAACCTAAGGCAACCTAACATCTCGGATGCAATATTTGACAACATTCCTGGCCTGTCGAACCCTACCATCCGGAGGGAACAGTATATACGTCTATAACGTCATATATCCTAACCTAAGGCAACCTAACATCTCGGATGTAACATTTGACAACATTCCAGGCGTGTCGGTCCCTACGTCTCGGTGGTAACATTACATGCGTCTATAACGGTATATATCCTGATCTTAGGCAACCTAACATCTCGGATGTAACATTTTACAACATTCCAGGCGTGTCGGTCCCTACGTCTCGGTCGTAACATTACATGCGTCTATAATGTTATATTTCCTAACCTAAGGCCACCTAACATCTCGTATGTAATATTTGACAACATTCCTGGCGTGTCGAACCCTACTTCTCGGTGCGAACAGTATATACGTCTATAACGGTATATATCCTAATCTAAGGCAGCCTAACATCTCGGATGCAATATTTGACAACATTCCTGGCCTGTCGAACCCTACCATCCGGAGGGAACAGTATATACGTCTATAACGTCATATATCCTAACCTAAAGCAACCTAACATCTCGGATGTAACATTTGACAACATTCCAGGCGTGTCGGTCCCTACGTCTCGGTGGTAACATTACATGCGTCTATATCGGTATATATCCTAATCTTAGACAACCTAACATCTCGAATGTAACATTTTACAACATTCCAGGCGTGTCGGTCCCTACGTCTCGGTCGTAACATTACATGCGTCTATAACGTTATATATCCTAACCTAAGGCCACATAACATCTCGGATGTAATATTTGACAACATTCCTGGCGTGTCGGACCCTACTTCTCGGTGGGAACAGTATATACGTCTATAACGTCATATATCCTAACCTAAGACAACCTAACATCTCGGATGTAACATTTGACAACATTCCAGGCGTGTCGGACCCTACGTCTCGGTGGTAACATTACATGCGTCTATAACGGTATATATCCTAATCTAAGGCAACCTAACATCTCGAATGCAATATTTGACAACATTCCTGGCCTGTCGAACCCTACTTCTCGGAGGGAACAGTATATACGTCTATAACGTTATATATCCTAACCTAAGGCAACCTGACATCACGGATGTATTATTCTACAACATTCCAGGCGTGTCGGAACCTACTTCTCGGTGGGAACATTATATGCGTCTATAACGTTGTATATCCTAATCTAAGGCAACCTAACATCTCGGATGCTATATTTGACAACATTCCCGGCCTGTCGAACCCTACGTCCCGGAGGGAACAGTATATACGTCTATAACGGTATATATCCTAACCTAAGGCAACCTAACATCTCGGATGCAATATTTGACAACATTCCTGGCCTGTCGAACCCTACTTCTCGGAGGGAACAGTATATACGTCTATAACGTCATATATCCTAACCTAAGGGAACCTAACATCTCGGATGTAACATTTGACAACATTCCAGGCATGTCGGTCCCTACGTCTCGGTGGTAACATTATATGCGTCTATAACGTTATATATCCTAATCTAAGGCAACCTAACATCTCGGATGCAATATTTGACAACATTCTTAGCCTGTCGAACCCTACTTCTCGGAGGGAACAGTATCCACGTCTATAACGATATATATCCTAAGCGAAGGCAACCTGACATCTCGGATGTAATATTCTACATCATTCCAGGCGTGTCGGACCCTACTTCTCGCTGGGAACATTATATGAGTCTATAACGTTGTATATCCTAATCTAAGGCAACCTATTATCTCAGACGTAATATTTTGCAATATTCCTGGCGTGTCGGTGCATACTTTTCGGTGGGAATATTATATGCGTCTATAACGGTCGATATCGTAATCTAAGGCAATCTAACATCTCAGATGTAATATTTTACAACATTCCTGGCCTGTCGAACCCTACTTCTCGGAGGGAACAGTATATACGTCTATAACGTCATATATCCTAACCTAAGGCAACCTAACATCTCGGATGTAATATTTGACAACATTCCAGGCATGTCGGTCCCTACGTCTCGATGGTATCATTACATGCGTCTATAACGGTATATATCCTAATCTTAGGCAACCTAACATCTCGGATGTAACATTTTACAACATTCCAGGCGTGTCGGTCCCTACGTCTCGGTGGTAACGTTACATGCGTCTATAACGTTATATATCCTAACCTAAGGCAACCTAACATCTCGGATGCAATATTTGACAACATTCCTGGCCTGTCGAACCCTACTTTTCGGAGGGAACAGTATATACGTCTATAACGGTATATATCCTAATCTAAGGCAACCTAACATCTCGAATGCAATATTTGACAACATTCCTGGCCTGTCGAACCCTACTTCTCGGAGGGAACATTATATACGTCTGTAACGTCATATATCCTAACCTAAGACAACCTAACATCTCGGATGTAACGTTTGACAACATTCCAGGCGTGTCGGTCCCTACGTCTCGGTGGTAACATTACATGCGTCTATAACGTTATATATCCTAACCTAAGGCAACCTAACATCTCGGATGCAATATTTGACAACATTCCTGGCCTGTCGAACCCTACCATCCGGAGGGAACAGTATATACGTCTATAACGTCATATATCCTAACCTAAGGCAACCTAACATCTCGGATGTAACATTTGACAACATTCCAGGCGTGTCGGTCCCTACGTCTCGGTGGTAACATTACATGCGTCTATAACGGTATATATCCTGATCTTAGGCAACCTAACATCTCGGATGTAACATTTTACAACATTCCAGGCGTGTCGGTCCCTACGTCTCGGTCGTAACATTACATGCGTCTATAACGTTATATTTCCTAACCTAAGGCCACCTAACATCTCGTATGTAATATTTGACAACATTCCTGGCGTGTCGAACCCTACTTCTCGGTGAGAACAGTATATACGTCTATAACGGTATATATCCTAATCTAAGGCAGCCTAACATCTCGGATGCAATATTTGACAACATTCCTGGCCTGTCGAACCCTACCATCCGGAGGGAACAGTATATACGTCTATAACGTCATATATCCTAACCTAAGGCAACCTAACATCTCGGATGTAACATTTGACAACATTCCAGGCGTGTCGGTCCCTACGTCTCGGTGGTAACATTACATGCGTCTATAACGGTATATATCCTAATCTTAGGCAACCTAACATCACGAATGTAACATTTTACAACATTCCAGGCGTGTCGGTCCCTACGTCTCGGTCGTAACATTACATGCGTCTATAACGTTATATATCCTAACCTAAGGCCACATAACATCTCGGATGTAATATTTGACAACATTCCTGGCGTGTCGGACCCTACTTCTCGGTGGGAACAGTATATACGTCTATAACGTCATATATCCTAACCTAAGGCAACCTAACATCTCGGATGTAACATTTGACAACATTCCAGGCGTGTCGGTCCCTACGTCTCGGTGGTAACATTACATGCGTCTATAACGGTATATATCCTAATCTAAGGCAACCTAACATCTCGAATGCAATATTTGACAACATTCCTGGCCTGTCGAACCCTACTTCTCGGAGGGAACAGTATATACGTCTATAACGTTATATATCCTAACCTAAGGCAACCTGACATCACGGATGTATTATTCTACAACATTCCAGGCGTGTCGGAACCTACTTCTCGGTGGGAACATTATATGCGTCTATAACGTTGTATATCCTAATCTAAGGCAACCTAACATCTCGGATGCAATATTTGACAACATTCTTAGCCTGTCGAACCCTACTTCTCGGAGGGAACAGTATCCACGTCTATAACGATATATATCCTAAGCGAAGGCAACCTGACATCTCGGATGTAATATTCTACATCATTCCAGGCGTGTCGGACCCTACTTCTCGCTGGGAACATTATATGAGTCTATAACGTTGTATATCCTAATCTAAGGCAACCTATTATCTCAGACGTAATATTTTGCAATATTCCTGGCGTGTCGGTGCATACTTTTCGGTGGGAATATTATATGCGTCTATAACGGTCGATATCGTAATCTAAGGCAATCTAACATCTCGGATGTAATATTTTACAACATTCCTGGCCTGTCGAACCCTACTTCTCGGAGGGAACAGTATATACGTCTATAACGTCATATATCCTAACCTAAGGCAACCTAACATCTCGGATGTAATATTTGACAACATTCCAGGCATGTCGGTCCCTACGTCTCGATGGTAACATTACATGCGTCTATAACGGTATATATCCTAATCTTAGGCAACCTAACATCTCGGATGTAACATTTTACAACATTCCAGGCGTGTCGGTCCCTACGTCTCGGTGGTAACGTTACATGCGTCTATAACGTTATATATCCTAACCTAAGGCAACCTAACATCTCGGATGCAATATTTGACAACATTCCTGGCCTGTCGAACCCTACTTCTCGGAGGGAACAGTATATACGTCTATAACGGTATATATCCTAATCTAAGGCAACCTAACATCTCGGATGCAATATTTGACAACATTCCTGGCCTGTCGAACCCTACTTCTCGGAGGGAACATTATATACGTCTGTAACGTCATATATCCTAACCTAAGACAACCTAACATCTCGGATGTAACGTTTGACAACATTCCAGGCGTGTCGGTCCCTACGTCTCGGTGGTAACATTACATGCGTCTATAACGTTATATATCCTAACCTAAGGCAACCTAACATCTCGGATGCAATATTTGACAACATTCCTGGCCTGTCGAACCCTACCATCCGGAGGGAACAGTATATACGTCTATAACGTCATATATCCTAACCTAAGGCAACCTAACATCTCGGATGTAACATTTGACAACATTCCAGGCGTGTCGGTCCCTACGTCTCGGTGGTAACATTACATGCGTCTATAACGGTATATATCCTGATCTTAGGCAACCTAACATCTCGGATGTAACATTTTACAACATTCCAGGCGTGTCGGTCCCTACGTCTCGGTCGTAACATTACATGCGTCTATAATGTTATATTTCCTAACCTAAGGCCACCTAACATCTCGTATGTAATATTTGACAACATTCCTGGCGTGTCGAACCCTACTTCTCGGTGAGAACAGTATATACGTCTATAACGGTATATATCCTAATCTAAGGCAGCCTAACATCTCGGATGCAATATTTGACAACATTCCTGGCCTGTCGAACCCTACCATCCGGAGGGAACAGTATATACGTCTATAACGTCATATATCCTAACCTAAGGCAACCTAACATCTCGGATGTAACATTTGACAACATTCCAGGCGTGTCGGTCCCTACGTCTCGGTGGTAACATTACATGCGTCTATAACGGTATATATCCTAATCTTAGGCAACCTAACATCACGAATGTAACATTTTACAACATTCCAGGCGTGTCGGTCCCTACGTCTCGGTCGTAACATTACATGCGTCTATAACGTTATATATCCTAACCTAAGGCCACATAACATCTCGGATGTAATATTTGACAACATTCCTGGCGTGTCGGACCCTACTTCTCGGTGGGAACAGTATATACGTCTATAACGTCATATATCCTAACCTAAGGCAACCTAACATCTCGGATGTAACATTTGACAACATTCCAGGCGTGTCGGTCCCTACGTCTCGGTGGTAACATTACATGCGTCTATAACGGTATATATCCTAATCTAAGGCAACCTAACATCTCGAATGCAATATTTGACAACATTCCTGGCCTGTCGAACCCTACTTCTCGGAGGGAACAGTATATACGTCTATAACGTTATATATCCTAACCTAAGGCAACCTGACATCACGGATGTATTATTCTACAACATTCCAGGCGTGTCGGAACCTACTTCTCGGTGGGAACATTATATGCGTCTATAACGTTGTATATCCTAATCTAAGGCAACCTAACATCTCGGATGCAATATTTGACAACATTCTTAGCCTGTCGAACCCTACTTCTCGGAGGGAACAGTATCCACGTCTATAACGATATATATCCTAAGCGAAGGCAACCTGACATCTCGGATGTAATATTCTACATCATTCCAGGCGTGTCGGACCCTACTTCTCGCTGGGAACATTATATGAGTCTATAACGTTGTATATCCTAATCTAAGGCAACCTATTATCTCAGACGTAATATTTTGCAATATTCCTGGCGTGTCGGTGCATACTTTTCGGTGGGAATATTATATGCGTCTATAACGGTCGATATCGTAATCTAAGGCAATCTAACATCTCGGATGTAATATTTTACAACATTCCTGGCCTGTCGAACCCTACTTCTCGGAGGGAACAGTATATACGTCTATAACGTCATATATCCTAACCTAAGGCAACCTAACATCTCGGATGTAATATTTGACAACATTCCAGGCATGTCGGTCCCTACGTCTCGATGGTAACATTACATGCGTCTATAACGGTATATATCCTAATCTTAGGCAACCTAACATCTCGGATGTAACATTTTACAACATTCCAGGCGTGTCGGTCCCTACGTCTCGGTGGTAACGTTACATGCGTCTATAACGTTATATATCCTAACCTAAGGCAACCTAACATCTCGGATGCAATATTTGACAACATTCCTGGCCTGTCGAACCCTACTTCTCGGAGGGAACAGTATATACGTCTATAACGGTATATATCCTAATCTAAGGCAACCTAACATCTCGGATGCAATATTTGACAACATTCCTGGCCTGTCGAACCCTACTTCTCGGAGGGAACATTATATACGTCTGTAACGTCATATATCCTAACCTAAGACAACCTAACATCTCGGATGTAACGTTTGACAACATTCCAGGCGTGTCGGTCCCTACGTCTCGGTGGTAACATTACATGCGTCTATAACGTTATATATCCTAACCTAAGGCAACCTAACATCTCGGATGCAATATTTGACAACATTCCTGGCCTGTCGAACCCTACCATCCGGAGGGAACAGTATATACGTCTATAACGTCATATATCCTAACCTAAGGCAACCTAACATCTCGGATGTAACATTTGACAACATTCCAGGCGTGTCGGTCCCTACGTCTCGGTGGTAACATTACATGCGTCTATAACGGTATATATCCTGATCTTAGGCAACCTAACATCTCGGATGTAACATTTTACAACATTCCAGGCGTGTCGGTCCCTACGTCTCGGTCGTAACATTACATGCGTCTATAATGTTATATTTCCTAACCTAAGGCCACCTAACATCTCGTATGTAATATTTGACAACATTCCTGGCGTGTCGAACCCTACTTCTCGGTGAGAACAGTATATACGTCTATAACGGTATATATCCTAATCTAAGGCAGCCTAACATCTCGGATGCAATATTTGACAACATTCCTGGCCTGTCGAACCCTACCATCCGGAGGGAACAGTATATACGTCTATAACGTCATATATCCTAACCTAAGGCAACCTAACATCTCGGATGTAACATTTGACAACATTCCAGGCGTGTCGGTCCCTACGTCTCGGTGGTAACATTACATGCGTCTATAACGGTATATATCCTAATCTTAGGCAACCTAACATCTCGAATGTAACATTTTACAACATTCCAGGCGTGTCGGTCCCTACGTCTCGGTCGTAACATTACATGCGTCTATAACGTTATATATCCTAACCTAAGGCCACATAACATCTCGGATGTAATATTTGACAACATTCCTGGCGTGTCGGACCCTACTTCTCGGTGGGAACAGTATATACGTCTATAACGTCATATATCCTAACCTAAGGCAACCTAACATCTCGGATGTAACATTTGACAACATTCCAGGCGTGTCGGTCCCTACGTCTCGGTGGTAACATTACATGCGTCTATAACGGTATATATCCTGATCTTAGGCAACCTAACATCTCGGATGTAACATTTTACAACATTCCAGGCGTGTCGGTCCCTACGTCTCGGTCGTAACATTACATGCGTCTATAACGTTATATTTCCTAACCTAAGGCCACCTAACATCTCGTATGTAATATTTGACAACATTCCTGGCGTGTCGAACCCTACTTCTCGGTGGGAACAGTATATACGTCTATAACGGTATATATCCTAATCTAAGGCAGCCTAACATCTCGGATGCAATATTTGACAACATTCCTGGCCTGTCGAACCCTACTTCTCGGAGGGAACATTCTATACGTCTGTAACGTCATATATCCTAACCTAAGTCAACCTAACATCTCGGATGTAACATTTGACAACATTCCAGGCGTGTCGGTCCCTACGTCTCGGTGGTAACATTACATGCGTCTATAACGTTATATATCCTAACCTAAGGCAACCTAACACCTCGAATGCAAAATTTGACAACATTCCTGGCCTGTCGAACCCTACTTCTCGGAGGGAACTGTATATACGTCTATAACGTCATATGTTCTTACCTGAGGCAACCTAGCATCTCGGATGCAATATTTGACAACATTCCTGGCCTGTCGAACCCTACTTCTCGGAGGGAACAGTATATACGTCTATAACGGTATATATCCTAATCTAAGGCAACCTAACATCTCGGATGCAATATTTGACAACATTCCCGGCCTGTCGAACCCTACCATCCGGAGGGAACAGTATATACGTCTATAACGTCATATATCCTAACCTAAGGCAACCTAACATCTCGGATGTATCATTTGACAACATTCCAGGCATGTCGGTCCCTACGTCTCGGTGGTAACATTATATGCGTCTATAACGTTATATATCCTAGTCAAAGGCAACCTAACATCTCGGATGCAATATTTGACAACATTCTTAGCCTGTCGAACCCTACTTCTCGGAGGGAACAGTATATACGTCTATAACGATATATATCCTAACCGAAGGCAACCTGACATCTCGGATGTAATATTCTACATCATTCCAGGCGTGTCGGACCCTACTTCTCGCTAGGAACATTATATGAGTCTATAACGTTGTATATCCTAATCTAAGGCAACCTATTATCTCAGACGTAATATTTTGCAATATTCCTGGCGTGTCGGTGCATACTTTTCGGTGGGAATATTATATGCGTCTATAACGGTCGATATCGTAATCTAAGGCAATCTAACATCTCGGATGCAATATTTTACAACATTCCTGGCCTGTCGAACCCTACTTCTCAGAGGGAACAGTATATACGACTATAACGTCATATATCCTAACCTAAGACAACCTAACATCTCGGATGTAACATTTGACAACATTCCAGGCGTGTCGGACCCTACGTCTCGGTGGTAACATTACATGCGTCTATAACGGTATATATCCTAATCTAAGGCAACCTAACATCTCGGATGCAATATTTGACAACATTCCTGGCCTGTCGAACCCTACCATCCGGAGGGAACAGTATATACGTCTATAACGTCATATATCCTAACCTAAGGCAACCTAACATCTCGGATGTAACATTTGACAACATTCCAGGCGTGTCGGTCCCTACGTCTCGGTGGTAACATTACATGCGTCTATAACGGTATATATCCTGATCTTAGGCAACCTAACATCTCGGATGTAACATTTTACAACATTCCAGGCGTGTCGGTCCCTACGTCTCGGTCGTAACATTACATGCGTCTATAATGTTATATTTCCTAACCTAAGGCCACCTAACATCTCGTATGTAATATTTGACAACATTCCTGGCGTGTCGAACCCTACTTCTCGGTGCGAACAGTATATACGTCTATAACGGTATATATCCTAATCTAAGGCAGCCTAACATCTCGGATGCAATATTTGACAACATTCCTGGCCTGTCGAACCCTACCATCCGGAGGGAACAGTATATACGTCTATAACGTCATATATCCTAACCTAAAGCAACCTAACATCTCGGATGTAACATTTGACAACATTCCAGGCGTGTCGGTCCCTACGTCTCGGTGGTAACATTACATGCGTCTATATCGGTATATATCCTAATCTTAGACAACCTAACATCTCGAATGTAACATTTTACAACATTCCAGGCGTGTCGGTCCCTACGTCTCGGTCGTAACATTACATGCGTCTATAACGTTATATATCCTAACCTAAGGCCACATAACATCTCGGATGTAATATTTGACAACATTCCTGGCGTGTCGGACCCTACTTCTCGGTGGGAACAGTATATACGTCTATAACGTCATATATCCTAACCTAAGACAACCTAACATCTCGGATGTAACATTTGACAACATTCCAGGCGTGTCGGACCCTACGTCTCGGTGGTAACATTACATGCGTCTATAACGGTATATATCCTAATCTAAGGCAACCTAACATCTCGAATGCAATATTTGACAACATTCCTGGCCTGTCGAACCCTACTTCTCGGAGGGAACAGTATATACGTCTATAACGTTATATATCCTAACCTAAGGCAACCTGACATCACGGATGTATTATTCTACAACATTCCAGGCGTGTCGGAACCTACTTCTCGGTGGGAACATTATATGCGTCTATAACGTTGTATATCCTAATCTAAGGCAACCTAACATCTCGGATGCTATATTTGACAACATTCCCGGCCTGTCGAACCCTACGTCCCGGAGGGAACAGTATATACGTCTATAACGGTATATATCCTAACCTAAGGCAACCTAACATCTCGGATGCAATATTTGACAACATTCCTGGCCTGTCGAACCCTACTTCTCGGAGGGAACAGTATATACGTCTATAACGTCATATATCCTAACCTAAGGGAACCTAACATCTCGGATGTAACATTTGACAACATTCCAGGCATGTCGGTCCCTACGTCTCGGTGGTAACATTATATGCGTCTATAACGTTATATATCCTAATCTAAGGCAACCTAACATCTCGGATGCAATATTTGACAACATTCTTAGCCTGTCGAACCCTACTTCTCGGAGGGAACAGTATCCACGTCTATAACGATATATATCCTAAGCGAAGGCAACCTGACATCTCGGATGTAATATTCTACATCATTCCAGGCGTGTCGGACCCTACTTCTCGCTGGGAACATTATATGAGTCTATAACGTTGTATATCCTAATCTAAGGCAACCTATTATCTCAGACGTAATATTTTGCAATATTCCTGGCGTGTCGGTGCATACTTTTCGGTGGGAATATTATATGCGTCTATAACGGTCGATATCGTAATCTAAGGCAATCTAACATCTCAGATGTAATATTTTACAACATTCCTGGCCTGTCGAACCCTACTTCTCGGAGGGAACAGTATATACGTCTATAACGTCATATATCCTAACCTAAGGCAACCTAACATCTCGGATGTAATATTTGACAACATTCCAGGCATGTCGGTCCCTACGTCTCGATGGTATCATTACATGCGTCTATAACGGTATATATCCTAATCTTAGGCAACCTAACATCTCGGATGTAACATTTTACAACATTCCAGGCGTGTCGGTCCCTACGTCTCGGTGGTAACGTTACATGCGTCTATAACGTTATATATCCTAACCTAAGGCAACCTAACATCTCGGATGCAATATTTGACAACATTCCTGGCCTGTCGAACCCTACTTTTCGGAGGGAACAGTATATACGTCTATAACGGTATATATCCTAATCTAAGGCAACCTAACATCTCGAATGCAATATTTGACAACATTCCTGGCCTGTCGAACCCTACTTCTCGGAGGGAACATTATATACGTCTGTAACGTCATATATCCTAACCTAAGACAACCTAACATCTCGGATGTAACGTTTGACAACATTCCAGGCGTGTCGGTCCCTACGTCTCGGTGGTAACATTACATGCGTCTATAACGTTATATATCCTAACCTAAGGCAACCTAACATCTCGGATGCAATATTTGACAACATTCCTGGCCTGTCGAACCCTACCATCCGGAGGGAACAGTATATACGTCTATAACGTCATATATCCTAACCTAAGGCAACCTAACATCTCGGATGTAACATTTGACAACATTCCAGGCGTGTCGGTCCCTACGTCTCGGTGGTAACATTACATGCGTCTATAACGGTATATATCCTGATCTTAGGCAACCTAACATCTCGGATGTAACATTTTACAACATTCCAGGCGTGTCGGTCCCTACGTCTCGGTCGTAACATTACATGCGTCTATAACGTTATATTTCCTAACCTAAGGCCACCTAACATCTCGTATGTAATATTTGACAACATTCCTGGCGTGTCGAACCCTACTTCTCGGTGAGAACAGTATATACGTCTATAACGGTATATATCCTAATCTAAGGCAGCCTAACATCTCGGATGCAATATTTGACAACATTCCTGGCCTGTCGAACCCTACCATCCGGAGGGAACAGTATATACGTCTATAACGTCATATATCCTAACCTAAGGCAACCTAACATCTCGGATGTAACATTTGACAACATTCCAGGCGTGTCGGTCCCTACGTCTCGGTGGTAACATTACATGCGTCTATAACGGTATATATCCTAATCTTAGGCAACCTAACATCACGAATGTAACATTTTACAACATTCCAGGCGTGTCGGTCCCTACGTCTCGGTCGTAACATTACATGCGTCTATAACGTTATATATCCTAACCTAAGGCCACATAACATCTCGGATGTAATATTTGACAACATTCCTGGCGTGTCGGACCCTACTTCTCGGTGGGAACAGTATATACGTCTATAACGTCATATATCCTAACCTAAGGCAACCTAACATCTCGGATGTAACATTTGACAACATTCCAGGCGTGTCGGTCCCTACGTCTCGGTGGTAACATTACATGCGTCTATAACGGTATATATCCTGATCTTAGGCAACCTAACATCTCGGATGTAACATTTTACAACATTCCAGGCGTGTCGTTCCCTACGTCTCGGTCGTAACATTACATGCGTCTATAACGTTATATTTCCTAACCTAAGGCCACCTAACATCTCGTATGTAATATTTGACAACATTCCTGGCGTGTCGAACCCTACTTCTCGGTGGGAACAGTATATACGTCTATAACGGTATATATCCTAATCTAAGGCAGCCTAACATCTCGGATGCAATATTTGACAACATTCCTGGCCTGTCGAACCCTACCATCCGGAGGGAACAGTATATACGTCTATAACGTCATATATCCTAACCTAAGGCAACCTAACATCTCGGATGCAATATTTGACAACATTCCTGGCCTGTCGAACCGTACTTCTCGGAGGGAACAGTATATACGTCTATAACGTCATATATCCTAACCTGAGGCAACCTAACATCTCGGATGTAATATTTGACAACATTCCAGGCGTGTCGGTCTCTACGTCTCGGTGGTAACATTACATGCGTCTATAACGTTATATATCCTAACCTAAGGCAACCTAACATCTCGGATGCAATATTTGACAACATTCCTGGCCTGTCGAACCCTACCATCCGGAGGGAACAGTATATACGTCTATAACGTCATATATCCTAACCTAAGGCAACCTAACATCTCGGATGTAACATTTGACAACATTCCAGGCGTGTCGGTCCCTACGTCTCGGTGGTAACATTACATGCGTCTATAACGGTATATATCCTGATCTTAGGCAACCTAACATCTCGGATGTAACATTTTACAACATTCCAGGCGTGTCGGTCCCTACGTCTCGGTCGTAACATTACATGCGTCTATAATGTTATATTTCCTAACCTAAGGCCACCTAACATCTCGTATGTAATATTTGACAACATTCCTGGCGTGTCGAACCCTACTTCTCGGTGCGAACAGTATATACGTCTATAACGGTATATATCCTAATCTAAGGCAGCCTAACATCTCGGATGCAATATTTGACAACATTCCTGGCCTGTCGAACCCTACCATCCGGAGGGAACAGTATATACGTCTATAACGTCATATATCCTAACCTAAGGCAACCTAACATCTCGGATGTAACATTTGACAACATTCCAGGCGTGTCGGTCCCTACGTCTCGGTGGTAACATTACATGCGTCTATAACGGTATATATCCTAATCTTAGGCAACCTAACATCTCGAATGTAACATTTTACAACATTCCAGGCGTGTCGGTCCCTACGTCTCGGTCGTAACATTACATGCGTCTATAACGTTATATATCCTAACCTAAGGCCACATAACATCTCGGATGTAATATTTGACAACATTCCTGGCGTGTCGGACCCTACTTCTCGGTGGGAACAGTATATACGTCTATAACGTCATATATCCTAACCTAAGGCAACCTAACATCTCGGATGTAACATTTGACAACATTCCAGGCGTGTCGGTCCCTACGTCTCGGTGGTAACATTACATGCGTCTATAACGTTATATATCCTAACCTAAGGCAACCTAACACCTCGAATGCAAAATTTGACAACATTCCTGGCCTGTCGAACCCTACTTCTCGGAGGGAACTGTATATACGTCTATAACGTCATATATTCTTACCTGAGGCAACCTAGCATCTCAGATGCAATATTTGACAACATTCCTGGCCTGTCGAACCCTACTTCTCGGAGGGAACAGTATATACGTCTATAACGGTATATATCCTAATCTAAGGCAACCTAACATCTCGGATGCAATATTTTACAACATTCCTGGCCTGTCGAACCCTACTTCTCAGAGGGAACAGTATATACGACTATAACGTTATATATCCTAACCTAAGACAACCTAACATCTCGGATGTAACATTTGACAACATTCCAGGCGTGTCGGACCCTACGTCTCGATGGTAACATTACATGCGTCTATAACGGTATATATCCTAATCTAAGGCAACCTAACATCTCGAATGCAATATTTGACAACATTCCTGGCCTGTCGAACCCTACTTCTCGGAGGGAACAGTATATACGTCTATAACGTTATATATCCTAACCTAAGGCAACCTGACATCACGGATGTATTATTCTACAACATTCCAGGCGTGTCGGAACCTACTTCTCGGTGGGAACATTATATGCGTCTATAACGTTGTATATCCTAATCTAAGGCAACCTAACATCTCGGATGCTATATTTGACAACATTCCCGGCCTGTCGAACCCTACGTCCCGGAGGGAACAGTATATACGTCTATAACGGTATATATCCTATCCTAAGGCAACCTAACATCTCGGATGCAATATTTGACAACATTCCTGGCCTGTCGAACCCTACTTCTCGGAGGGAACAGTATATACGTCTATAACGTCATATATCCTAACCTAAGGGAACCTAACATCTCGGATGTAACATTTGACAACATTCCAGGCATGTCGGTCCCTACGTCTCGGTGGTAACATTATATGCGTCTATAACGTTATATATCCTAATCTAAGGCAACCTAACATCTCGGATGCAATATTTGACAACATTCTTAGCCTGTCGAACCCTACTTCTCGGAGGGAACAGTATCCACGTCTATAACGATATATATCCTAAGCGAAGGCAACCTGACATCTCGGATGTAATATTCTACATCATTCCAGGCGTGTCGGACCCTACTTCTCGCTGGGAACATTATATGAGTCTATAACGTTGTATATCCTAATCTAAGGCAACCTATTATCTCAGACGTAATATTTTGCAATATTCCTGGCGTGTCGGTGCATACTTTTCGGTGGGAATATTATATGCGTCTATAACGGTCGATATCGTAATCTAAGGCAATCTAACATCTCAGATGTAATATTTTACAACATTCCTGGCCTGTCGAACCCTACTTCTCGGAGGGAACAGTATATACGTCTATAACGTCATATATCCTAACCTAAGGCAACCTAACATCTCGGATGTAATATTTGACAACATTCCAGGCATGTCGGTCCCTACGTCTCGATGGTATCATTACATGCGTCTATAACGGTATATATCCTAATCTTAGGCAACCTAACATCTCGGATGTAACATTTTACAACATTCCAGGCGTGTCGGTCCCTACGTCTCGGTGGTAACGTTACATGCGTCTATAACGTTATATATCCTAACCTAAGGCAACCTAACATCTCGGATGCAATATTTGACAACATTCCTGGCCTGTCGAACCCTACTTTTCGGAGGGAACAGTATATACGTCTATAACGGTATATATCCTAATCTAAGGCAACCTAACATCTCGAATGCAATATTTGACAACATTCCTGGCCTGTCGAACCCTACTTCTCGGAGGGAACATTATATACGTCTGTAACGTCATATATCCTAACCTAAGACAACCTAACATCTCGGATGTAACGTTTGACAACATTCCAGGCGTGTCGGTCCCTACGTCTCGGTGGTAACATTACATGCGTCTATAACGTTATATATCCTAACCTAAGGCAACCTAACATCTCGGATGCAATATTTGACAACATTCCTGGCCTGTCGAACCCTACCATCCGGAGGGAACAGTATATACGTCTATAACGTCATATATCCTAACCTAAGGCAACCTAACATCTCGGATGTAACATTTGACAACATTCCAGGCGTGTCGGTCCCTACGTCTCGGTGGTAACATTACATGCGTCTATAACGGTATATATCCTGATCTTAGGCAACCTAACATCTCGGATGTAACATTTTACAACATTCCAGGCGTGTCGGTCCCTACGTCTCGGTCGTAACATTACATGCGTCTATAACGTTATATTTCCTAACCTAAGGCCACCTAACATCTCGTATGTAATATTTGACAACATTCCTGGCGTGTCGAACCCTACTTCTCGGTGAGAACAGTATATACGTCTATAACGGTATATATCCTAATCTAAGGCAGCCTAACATCTCGGATGCAATATTTGACAACATTCCTGGCCTGTCGAACCCTACCATCCGGAGGGAACAGTATATACGTCTATAACGTCATATATCCTAACCTAAGGCAACCTAACATCTCGGATGTAACATTTGACAACATTCCAGGCGTGTCGGTCCCTACGTCTCGGTGGTAACATTACATGCGTCTATAACGGTATATATCCTAATCTTAGGCAACCTAACATCACGAATGTAACATTTTACAACATTCCAGGCGTGTCGGTCCCTACGTCTCGGTCGTAACATTACATGCGTCTATAACGTTATATATCCTAACCTAAGGCCACATAACATCTCGGATGTAATATTTGACAACATTCCTGGCGTGTCGGACCCTACTTCTCGGTGGGAACAGTATATACGTCTATAACGTCATATATCCTAACCTAAGGCAACCTAACATCTCGGATGTAACATTTGACAACATTCCAGGCGTGTCGGTCCCTACGTCTCGGTGGTAACATTACATGCGTCTATAACGGTATATATCCTGATCTTAGGCAACCTAACATCTCGGATGTAACATTTTACAACATTCCAGGCGTGTCGTTCCCTACGTCTCGGTCGTAACATTACATGCGTCTATAACGTTATATTTCCTAACCTAAGGCCACCTAACATCTCGTATGTAATATTTGACAACATTCCTGGCGTGTCGAACCCTACTTCTCGGTGGGAACAGTATATACGTCTATAACGGTATATATCCTAATCTAAGGCAGCCTAACATCTCGGATGCAATATTTGACAACATTCCTGGCCTGTCGAACCCTACCATCCGGAGGGAACAGTATATACGTCTATAACGTCATATATCCTAACCTAAGGCAACCTAACATCTCGGATGCAATATTTGACAACATTCCTGGCCTGTCGAACCGTACTTCTCGGAGGGAACAGTATATACGTCTATAACGTCATATATCCTAACCTGAGGCAACCTAACATCTCGGATGTAATATTTGACAACATTCCAGGCGTGTCGGTCTCTACGTCTCGGTGGTAACATTACATGCGTCTATAACGTTATATATCCTAACCTAAGGCAACCTAACATCTCGGATGCAATATTTGACAACATTCCTGGCCTGTCGAACCCTACCATCCGGAGGGAACAGTATATACGTCTATAACGTCATATATCCTAACCTAAGGCAACCTAACATCTCGGATGTAACATTTTACAACATTCCAGGCGTGTCGGTCCCTACGTCTCGGTGGTAACATTACATGCGTCTATAACGGTATATATCCTGATCTTAGGCAACCTAACATCTCGGATGTAACATTTTACAACATTCCAGGCGTGTCGGTCCCTACGTCTCGGTCGTAACATTACATGCGTCTATAATGTTATATTTCCTAACCTAAGGCCACCTAACATCTCGTATGTAATATTTGACAACATTCCTGGCGTGTCGAACCCTACTTCTCGGTGCGAACAGTATATACGTCTATAACGGTATATATCCTAATCTAAGGCAGCCTAACATCTCGGATGCAATATTTGACAACATTCCTGGCCTGTCGAACCCTACCATCCGGAGGGAACAGTATATACGTCTATAACGTCATATATCCTAACCTAAGGCAACCTAACATCTCGGATGTAACATTTGACAACATTCCAGGCGTGTCGGTCCCTACGTCTCGGTGGTAACATTACATGCGTCTATAACGGTATATATCCTAATCTTAGGCAACCTAACATCTCGAATGTAACATTTTACAACATTCCAGGCGTGTCGGTCCCTACGTCTC
This sequence comes from Xylocopa violacea, assembly GCA_963969225.1. Classification (NCBI taxonomy): domain Eukaryota; kingdom Metazoa; phylum Arthropoda; class Insecta; order Hymenoptera; family Apidae; genus Xylocopa; species Xylocopa violacea. The sequence goes on from CAXAJV010000004.1 coordinate 19,037,289, forward strand.
GGTCGTAACATTACATGCGTCTATAACGTTATATATCCTAACCTAAGGCCACATAACATCTCGGATGTAATATTTGACAACATTCCTGGCGTGTCGGACCCTACTTCTCGGTGGGAACAGTATATACGTCTATAACGTCATATATCCTAACCTAAGGCAACCTAACATCTCGGATGTAACATTTGACAACATTCCAGGCGTGTCGGTCCCTACGTCTCGGTGGTAACATTACATGCGTCTATAACGGTATATATCCTGATCTTAGGCAACCTCACATCTCGGATGTAACATTTTACAACATTCCAGGCGTGTCGGTCCCTACGTCTCGGTCGTAACATTACATGCGTCTATAACGTTATATTTCCTAACCTAAGGCCACCTAACATCTCGTATGTAATATTTGACAACATTCCTGGCGTGTTGAACCCTACTTCTCGGTGGGAACAGTATATACGTCTATAACGGTATATATCCTAATCTAAGGCAGCCTAACATCTCGGATGCAATATTTGACAACATTCCTGGCCTGTCGAACCCTACTTCTCGGAGGGAACATTCTATACGTCTGTAACGTCATATATCCTAACCTAAGTCATCCTAACATCTCGGATGTAACATTTGACAACATTCCAGGCGTGTCGGTCCCTACGTCTCGGTGGTAACATTACATGCGTCTATAACGTTATATATCCTAACCTAAGGCAACCTAACACCTCGAATGCAAAATTTGACAACATTCCTGGCCTGTCGAACCCTACTTCTCGGAGGGAACTGTATATACGTCTATAACGTCATATGTTCTTACCTGAGGCAACCTAGCATCTCGGATGCAATATTTGACAACATTCCTGGCCTGTCGAACCCTACTTCTCGGAGGGAACAGTATATACGTCTATAACGGTATATATCCTAATCTAAGGCAACCTAACATCTCGGATGCAATATTTGACAACATTCCCGGCCTGTCGAACCCTACCATCTGGAGGGAACAGTATATACGTCTATAACGTCATATATCCTAACCTAAGGCAACCTAACATCTCGGATGTATCATTTGACAACATTCCAGGCATGTCGGTCCCTACGTCTCGGTGGTAACATTATATGCGTCTATAACGTTATATATCCTAGTCAAAGGCAACCTAACATCTCGGATGCAATATTTGACAACATTCTTAGCCTGTCGAACCCTACTTCTCGGAGGGAACAGTATATACGTCTATAACGATATATATCCTAACCGAAGGCAACCTGACATCTCGGATGTAATATTCTACATCATTCCAGGCGTGTCGGACCCTACTTCTCGCTGGGAACATTATATGAGTCTATAACGTTGTATATCCTAATCTAAGGCAACCTATTATCTCAGACGTAATATTTTGCAATATTCCTGGCGTGTCGGTGCATACTTTTCGGTGGGAATATTATATGCGTCTATAACGGTCGATATCGTAATCTAAGGCAATCTAACATCTCGGATGCAATATTGTACAACATTCCTGGCCTGTCGAACCCTACTTCTCAGAGGGAACAGTATATACGACTATAACGTCATATATCCTAACCTAAGACAACCTAACATCTCGGATGTAACATTTGACAACATTCCAGGCGTGTCGGACCCTACGTCTCGGTGGTAACATTACATGCGTCTATAACGGTATATATCCTAATCTAAGGCAACCTAACATCTCGGATGCAATATTTGACAACATTCCAGGCGCGTCGGTCCCTACGTCTCGGTCGTAACATTACATGCGTCTATAATGTTATATTTCCTAACCTAAGGCCACCTAACATCTCGTATGTAATATTTGACAACATTCCTGGCGTGTCGAACCCTACTTCTCGGTGGGAACAGTATATACGTCTATAACGGTATATATCCTAATCTAAGGCAGCCTAACATCTCGGATGCAATATTTGACAACATTCCTGGCCTGTCGAACCCTACCATCCGGAGGGAACAGTATATACGTCTATAACGTCATATATCCTAACCTAAGGCAACCTAACATCTCGGATGTAACATTTGACAACATTCCAGGCGTGTCGGTCCCTACGTCTCGGTGGTAACATTACATGCGTCTATAACGGTATATATCCTAATCTTAGGCAACCTAACATCTCGAATGTAACATTTTACAACATTCCAGGCGTGTCGGTCCCTACGTCTCGGTCGTAACATTACATGCGTCTATAACGTTATATATCCTAACCTAAGGCCACCTAACATCTCGGATGCAATATTTGACAACATTCTTAGCCTGTCGAACCCTACTTCTCGGAGGGAACAGTATCCACGTCTATAACGATATATATCCTAAGCGAAGGCAACCTGACATCTCGGATGTAATATTCTACATCATTCCAGGCGTGTCGGTCCCTACGTCTCGGTGGTAACATTACATGCGTCTACAACGGTATATATCCTGATCTTAGGCAACCTAACATCTCGGATGTAACATTTTACAACATTCCAGGCGCGTCGGTCCCTACGTCTCGGTCGTAACATTACATGCGTCTATAATGTTATATTTCCTAACCTAAGGCCACCTAACATCTCGTATGTAATATTTGACAACATTCCTGGCGTGTCGAACCCTACTTCTCGGTGGGAACAGTATATACGTCTATAACGGTATATATCCTAATCTAAGGCAGCCTAACATCTCGGATGCAATATTTGACAACATTCCTGGCCTGTCGAACCCTACCATCCGGAGGGAACAGTATATACGTCTATAACGTCATATATCCTAACCTAAGGCAACCTAACATCTCGGATGTAACATTTGACAACATTCCAGGCGTGTCGGTCCCTACGTCTCGGTGGTAACATTACATGCGTCTATAACGGTATATATCCTAATCTTAGGCAACCTAACATCTCGAATGTAACATTTTACAACATTCCAGGCGTGTCGGTCCCTACGTCTCGGTCGTAACATTACATGCGTCTATAACGTTATATATCCTAACCTAAGGCCACATAACATCTCGGATGTAATATTTGACAACATTCCTGGCCTGTCGAACCCTACTTCTCGGAGGGAACAGTATATACGTCTGTAACGTCACATATCCTAACCTAAGGCAACCTAACATCTCGGATGTAATATTCTACATCATTCCAGGCGTGTCGGACCCTACTTCTCGGTGGGAACATTATATGAGTCTATAACGATGTATATCCTAATCTAAGGCAACCTAACATTTCGGATGCAATATTTTACAACATTCCTGGCCTGTCGAACCCTACTTCTCGGAGGGAACAGTATATACGTCTATAACGTCATATATCCTAACCTAAGGCAACCTAACATCTCGGATGTAACATTTGACAACATTCCAGGCATGTCGGTCCCTACGTCTCGGTGGTAACATTATATGCGTCTATAACGTTATATATCCTAATCTAAGGCAACCTAACATCTCGGATGCAATATTTGACAACATTCTTAGCCTGTCGAACCCTACTTCTCGGAGGGAACAGTATCCACGTCTATAACGATACATATCCTAACCGAAGGCAACCTGACATCTCGGATGTAATATTCTACATCATTCCAGGCGTGTCGGACCCTACTTCTCGCTGGGAACATTATATGAGTCTATAACGTTGTATATCCTATTCTAAGGCAACCTATTATCTCAGACGTAATATTTTGCAATATTCCTGGCGTGTCGGTGCATACTTTTCGGTGGGAATATTATATGCGTCTATAACGGTCGATATCGTAATCTAAGGCAATCTAACATCTCGGATGTAACATTTGACAACATTCCAGGCGTGTCGGTCCCTACGTCTCGGTGGTAACATTACATGCGTCTATAACGGTATATATCCTAATCTTAGGCAACCTAACATCTCGGATGTAACATTTTACAACATTCCAGGCGTGTCGGTCCCTACGTCTCGGTCGTAACATTACATGCGTCTATAACGTTATATTTCCTAACCTAAGGCCACCTAACATCTCGTATGTAATATTTGACAACATTCCTGGCGTGTCGAACCCTACTTCTCGGTGGGAACAGTATATACGTCTGTAACGGTATATATCCTAATCTAAGGCAGCCTAACATCTCGGATGCAATATTTGAGAACATTCCTGGCCTGTCGAACCCTACTTCTCGGAGGGAACATTCTATACGTCTGTAACGTCATATATCCTAACCTAAGACAACCTAACATCTCGGATGTAACATTTGACAACATTCCAGGCGTGTCGGTCCCTACGTCTCGGTGGTAACATTACATGCGTCTATAACGTTATATATCCTAACCTAAGGCAACCTAACACCTCGAATGCAAAATTTGACAACATTCCTGGCCTGTCGAACCCTACTTCTCGGAGGGAACTGTATATACGTCTATAACGTCATATATTCTTACCTGAGGCAACCTAGCATCTCGGATGCAATATTTGACAACATTCCTGGCCTGTCGAACCCTACTTCTCGGAGGGAACAGTATATACGTCTATAACGGTATATATCCTAATCTAAGGCAACCTAACATCTCGGATGCAATATTTGACAACATTCCTGGCCTGTCGAACACTACTTCGCGGAGGGAACAGTATATACGTCTATAACGTCATATATCCTAACCTAAGGCAACCTAACATCTCGGATGTATCATTTGACAACATTCCAGGCATGTCGGTCCCTACGTCTCGGTGGTAACATTATATGCGTCTATAACGTTATATATCCTAGTCTAAGGCAACCTAACATCTCGGATGCAATATTTGACAACATTCTTAGCCTGTCGAACCCTACTTCTCGGAGGGAACAGTATATACGTCTATAACGATATATATCCTAACCGAAGGCAACCTGACATCTCGGATGTAATATTCTACATCATTCCAGGCGTGTCGGACCCTACTTCTCGCTGGGAACATTATATGAGTCTATAACGTTGTATATCCTATTCTAAGGCAACCTATTATCTCAGACGTAATATTTTGCAATATTCCTGGCGTGTCGGTGCATACTTTTCGGTGGGAATATTATATGCGTCTATAACGGTCGATATCGTAATCTAAGGCAATCTAACATCTCGGATGTAACATTTGACAACATTCCAGGCGTGTCGGTCCCTACGTCTCGGTGGTAACATTACATGCGTCTATAACGGTATATATCCTAATCTTAGGCAACCTAACATCTCGGATGTAACATTTTACAACATTCCAGGCGTGTCGGTCCCTACGTCTCGGTCGTAACATTACATGCGTCTATAACGTTATATTTCCTAACCTAAGGCCACCTAACATCTCGTATGTAATATTTGACAACATTCCTGGCGTGTCGAACCCTACTTCTCGGTGGGAACAGTATATACGTCTGTAACGGTATATATCCTAATCTAAGGCAGCCTAACATCTCGGATGCAATATTTGAGAACATTCCTGGCCTGTCGAACCCTACTTCTCGGAGGGAACATTCTATACGTCTGTAACGTCATATATCCTAACCTAAGACAACCTAACATCTCGGATGTAACATTTGACAACATTCCAGGCGTGTCGGTCCCTACGTCTCGGTGGTAACATTACATGCGTCTATAACGTTATATATCCTAACCTAAGGCAACCTAACACCTCGAATGCAAAATTTGACAACATTCCTGGCCTGTCGAACCCTACTTCTCGGAGGGAACTGTATATACGTCTATAACGTCATATATTCTTACCTGAGGCAACCTAGCATCTCGGATGCAATATTTGACAACATTCCTGGCCTGTCGAACCCTACTTCTCGGAGGGAACAGTATATACGTCTATAACGGTATATATCCTAATCTAAGGCAACCTAACATCTCGGATGCAATATTTGACAACATTCCTGGCCTGTCGAACACTACTTCGCGGAGGGAACAGTATATACGTCTATAACGTCATATATCCTAACCTAAGGCAACCTAACATCTCGGATGTATCATTTGACAACATTCCAGGCATGTCGGTCCCTACGTCTCGGTGGTAACATTATATGCGTCTATAACGTTATATATCCTAGTCTAAGGCAACCTAACATCTCGGATGCAATATTTGACAACATTCTTAGCCTGTCGAACCCTACTTCTCGGAGGGAACAGTATATACGTCTATAACGATATATATCCTAACCGAAGGCAACCTGACATCTCGGATGTAATATTCTACATCATTCCAGGCGTGTCGGACCCTACTTCTCGCTGGGAACATTATATGAGTCTATAACGTTGTATATCCTAATCTAAGGCAACCTATTATCTCAGACGTAATATTTTGCAATATTCCTGGCGTGTCGGTGCATACTTTTCGGTGGGAATATTATATGCGTCTATAACGGTCGATATCGTAATCTAAGGCAATCTAACATCTCGGATGCAATATTTTACAACATTCCTGGCCTATCGAACCCTACTTCTCGGAGGGAACAGTATATACGACTATAACGTCATATATCCTAACCTAAGACAACCTAACATCTCGGATGTAACATTTGACAACATTCCAGGCGTGTCGGACCCTACGTCTCGGTGGTAACATTACATGCGTCTATAACGGTATATATCCTAATCTAAGGCAACCTAACATCTCGGATGCAATATTTGACAACATTCCTGGCCTGTCGAACCCTACTTCTCGGAGGGAACAGTATATACGTCTATAACGTTATATATCCTAACCTAAGGCAACCTGACATCTCGGATGTATTATTCTACAACATTCCAGGCGTGTCGGAACCTACTTCTCGGTGGGAACATTATATGCGTCTATAACGTTGTATATCCTAATCTAAGGCAACCTAACATCTCGGATGCTATATTTGACAACATTCCCGGCCTGTCGAACCCTACGTCCCGGAGGGAACAGTATATACGTCTATAACGGTATATATCCTAACCTAAGGCAACCTAACATCTCGGATGCAATATTTGACAACATTCCTGGCCTGTCGAACCCTACTTCTCGGAGGGAACAGTATATACGTCTATAACGTCATATATCCTAACCTAAGGCAACCTAACATCTCGGATGCAATATTTGACAACATTCTTAGCCTGTCGAACCCTACTTCTCGGAGGGAACAGTATCCACGTCTATAACGATATATATCCTAACCGAAGGCAACCTGACATCTCGGATGTAATATTCTACATCATTCCAGGCGTGTCGGACCCTACTTCTCGCTGGGAACATTATATGAGTCTATAACGTTGTATATCCTAATCTAAGGCAACCTATTATCTCAGACGTAATATTTTGCAATATTCCTGGCGTGTCGGTGCATACTTTTCGGTGGGAATATTATATGCGTCTATAACGGTCGATATCGTAATCTAAGGCAATCTAACATCTCGGATGCAATATTTTACAACATTCCTGGCCTGTCGAACCCTACTTCTCGGAGGGAACAGTATATACGTCTATAACGTCATATATCCTAACCTAAGGCAACCTAACATCTCGGATGTAACATTTGACAACATTCCAGGCATGTCGGTCCCTACGTCTCGATGGTAACATTACATGCGTCTATAACGGTATATATCCTAATCTTAGGCAACCTAACATCTCGGATGCAATATTTGACAACATTCCTGGCCTGTCGAACCCTACTTCTCGGAGGGAACAGTATATACGTCTATAACGTTATATATCCTAACCTAAGGCAACCTGACATCTCGGATGTATTATTCTACAACATTCCAGGCGTGTCGGAACCTACTTCTCGGTGGGAACATTATATGCGTCTATAACGTTGTATATCCTAATCTAAGGCAACCTAACATCTCGGATGCTATATTTGACAACATTCCCGGCCTGTCGAACCCTACGTCCCGGAGGGAACAGTATATACGTCTATAACGGTATATATCCTAACCTAAGGCAACCTAACATCTCGGATGCAATATTTGACAACATTCCTGGCCTGTCGAACCCTACTTCTCGGAGGGAACAGTATATACGTCTATAACGTCATATATCCTAACCTAAGGCAACCTAACATCTCGGATGCAATATTTGACAACATTCTTAGCCTGTCGAACCCTACTTCTCGGAGGGAACAGTATCCACGTCTATAACGATATATATCCTAACCGAAGGCAACCTGACATCTCGGATGTAATATTCTACATCATTCCAGGCGTGTCGGACCCTACTTCTCGCTGGGAACATTATATGAGTCTATAACGTTGTATATCCTAATCTAAGGCAACCTATTATCTCAGACGTAATATTTTGCAATATTCCTGGCGTGTCGGTGCATACTTTTCGGTGGGAATATTATATGCGTCTATAACGGTCGATATCGTAATCTAAGGCAATCTAACATCTCGGATGCAATATTTTACAACATTCCTGGCCTGTCGAACCCTACTTCTCGGAGGGAACAGTATATACGTCTATAACGTCATATATCCTAACCTAAGGCAACCTAACATCTCGGATGTAACATTTGACAACATTCCAGGCATGTCGGTCCCTACGTCTCGATGGTAACATTACATGCGTCTATAACGGTATATATCCTAATCTTAGGCAACCTAACATCTCGGATGTAACATTTTACAACATTCCAGGCGTGTCGGTCCCTACGTCTCGGTCGTAACATTACATGCGTCTATAACGTTATATTTCCTAACCTAAGGCCACCTAACATCTCGTATGTAATATTTGACAACATTCCTGGCGTGTCGAACCCTACTTCTCGGTGGTAACATTACATGCGTCTATAACGTTATATATCCTAACCTAAGGCCACCTAACATCTCGGATGCAATATTTGACAACATTCCTAGCCTGTCGAACCCTACTTCTCGGAGGGAACATTCTATACGTCTGTAACGTCATATATCCTAACCTAAGACAACCTAACATCTCGGATGTAACATTTGACAACATTCCAGGCGTGTCGGTCCCTACGTCTCGGTGGTAACATTACATGCGTCTATAACGTTATATATCCTAACCTAAGGCAACCTAACATCTCGGATGCAATATTTGACAACATTCCTGGTCTGTCGAACCCTACCATCCGGAGGGAACAGTATATACGTCTATAACGTCATATATCCTAACCTAAGGCAACCTAACATCTCGGATGTAACATTTGACAACATTCCAGGCGTGTCGGTCCCTACGTCTCGGTGGTAACATTACATGCGTCTATAACGTTATATATCCTAACCTAAGGCCACCTAACATCTCGGATGCAATATTTGACAACATTCCTAGCCTGTCGAACCCTACTTCTCGGAGGGAACAGTATATACGTCTATAACGTTATATATCCTAACCTAAGGCAACCTAACATCTCGGATGTAATATTCTACAACCTTCCAGGCGTGTCGGACCCTACTTCTCGGAGGGAACAGTATATACGTATATAACGTTGCATATCCTAATCTAAGGCAACCTAACATCTCGGATGCAATATTTGACAACATTCCTGGCCTGTCGAACACTACGTCTCGGAGGGAACAGTATATACGTCTATAACGGTATATATCCTAATCTAAGGCAACCTAACATCTCGGATGCAATATTTGACAACATTCCTGGCCTGTCGAACCCTACTTCTCGGAGGGAACATTATATACGTCTGTAACGTCATATATCCTAACCTAAGACAACCTAACATCTCGGATGTAACATTTGACAACATTCCAGGCGTGTCGGTCCCTACGTCTCGGTGGTAACATTACATGCGTCTATAACGTTATATATCCTAACCTAAGGCAACCTAACATCTCGCATGCAATATTTGACAACATTCCTGGCCTGTCGAACCCTACCATCCGGAGGGAACAGTGTATACGTCTATAACGTCATATATCCTAACCTAAGGCAACCTAACATCTCGGATGCAATATTTGACAACATTCCTGGCCTGTCGAACCCTACCATCCGGAGGGAACAGTATATACGTCTATAACGTCATATATCCTAACCTAAGGCAACCTAACATCTCGGATGTAACATTTGACAACATTCCAGGCGTGTCGGTCCCTACGTCTCGGTGGTAACATTACATGCGTCTATAACGTTATATATCCTAACCTAAGGCAACCTAACATCTCGGATGCAATATTTGACAACATTCCTGGCCTGTCGAACACTACGTCTCGGAGGGAACAGTATATACGTCTATAACGGTATATATCCTAATCTAAGGCAACCTGACATCTCGGATGTAATATTCTACATCATTCCAGGCGTGTCGGACCCTACGTCTCGGTGGTAACATTACATGCGTCTATAACGGTATATATCCTAATCTAAGGCAACCTAACATCTCGGATGCAATATTTGACAACATTCCTGGCCTGTCGAACCCTACTTCTCGGAGGGAACAGTATATACGTCTATAACGTTATATATCCTAACCTAAGGCAACCTGACATCTCGGATGTATTATTCTACAACATTCCAGGCGTGTCGGAACCTACTTCTCGGTGGGAACATTATATGCGTCTATAACGTTGTATATCCTAATCTAAGGCAACCTAACATCTCGGATGCTATATTTGACAACATTCCCGGCCTGTCGAACCCTACTTCCCGGAGGGAACAGTATATACGTCTATAACGGTATATATCCTAACCTAAGGCAACCTAACATCTCGGATGCAATATTTGACAACATTCCTGGCCTGTCGAACCCTACTTCTCGGAGGGAACAGTATATACGTCTATAACGTCATATATCCTAACCTAAGGCAACCTAACATCTCGGATGCAATATTTGACAACATTCTTAGCCTGTCGAACCCTACTTCTCGGAGGGAACAGTATCCACGTCTATAACGATATATATCCTAACCGAAGGCAACCTGACATCTCGGATGTAATATTCTACATCATTCCAGGCGTGTCGGACCCTACTTCTCGCTGGGAACATTATATGAGTCTATAACGTTGTATATCCTAATCTAAGGCAACCTATTATCTCAGACGTAATATTTTGCAATATTCCTGGCGTGTCGGTGCATACTTTTCGGTGGGAATATTATATGCGTCTATAACGGTCGATATCGTAATCTAAGGCAATCTAACATCTCGGATGCAATATTTTACAACATTCCTGGCCTGTCGAACCCTACTTCTCGGAGGGAACAGTATATACGTCTATAACGTCATATATCCTAACCTAAGGCAACCTAACATCTCGGATGTAACATTTGACAACATTCCAGGCATGTCGGTCCCTACGTCTCGATGGTAACATTACATGCGTCTATAACGGTATATATCCTAATCTTAGGCAACCTAACATCTCGGATGCAATATTTGACAACATTCCTGGCCTGTCGAACCCTACTTCTCGGAGGGAACAGTATATACGTCTATAACGTTATATATCCTAACCTAAGGCAACCTGACATCTCGGATGTATTATTCTACAACATTCCAGGCGTGTCGGAACCTACTTCTCGGTGGGAACATTATATGCGTCTATAACGTTGTATATCCTAATCTAAGGCAACCTAACATCTCGGATGCTATATTTGACAACATTCCCGGCCTGTCGAACCCTACGTCCCGGAGGGAACAGTATATACGTCTATAACGGTATATATCCTAACCTAAGGCAACCTAACATCTCGGATGCAATATTTGACAACATTCCTGGCCTGTCGAACCCTACTTCTCGGAGGGAACAGTATATACGTCTATAACGTCATATATCCTAACCTAAGGCAACCTAACATCTCGGATGCAATATTTGACAACATTCTTAGCCTGTCGAACCCTACTTCTCGGAGGGAACAGTATCCACGTCTATAACGATATATATCCTAACCGAAGGCAACCTGACATCTCGGATGTAATATTCTACATCATTCCAGGCGTGTCGGACCCTACTTCTCGCTGGGAACATTATATGAGTCTATAACGTTGTATATCCTAATCTAAGGCAACCTATTATCTCAGACGTAATATTTTGCAATATTCCTGGCGTGTCGGTGCATACTTTTCGGTGGGAATATTATATGCGTCTATAACGGTCGATATCGTAATCTAAGGCAATCTAACATCTCGGATGCAATATTTTACAACATTCCTGGCCTGTCGAACCCTACTTCTCGGAGGGAACAGTATATACGTCTATAACGTCATATATCCTAACCTAAGGCAACCTAACATCTCGGATGTAACATTTGACAACATTCCAGGCATGTCGGTCCCTACGTCTCGATGGTAACATTACATGCGTCTATAACGGTATATATCCTAATCTTAGGCAACCTAACATCTCGGATGTAACATTTTACAACATTCCAGGCGTGTCGGTCCCTACGTCTCGGTCGTAACATTACATGCGTCTATAACGTTATATTTCCTAACCTAAGGCCACCTAACATCTCGTATGTAATATTTGACAACATTCCTGGCGTGTCGAACCCTACTTCTCGGTGGTAACATTACATGCGTCTATAACGTTATATATCCTAACCTAAGGCCACCTAACATCTCGGATGCAATATTTGACAACATTCCTAGCCTGTCGAACCCTACTTCTCGGAGGGAACATTCTATACGTCTGTAACGTCATATATCCTAACCTAAGACAACCTAACATCTCGGATGTAACATTTGACAACATTCCAGGCGTGTCGGTCCCTACGTCTCGGTGGTAACATTACATGCGTCTATAACGTTATATATCCTAACCTAAGGCAACCTAACATCTCGGATGCAATATTTGACAACATTCCTGGTCTGTCGAACCCTACCATCCGGAGGGAACAGTATATACGTCTATAACGTCATATATCCTAACCTAAGGCAACCTAACATCTCGGATGTAACATTTGACAACATTCCAGGCGTGTCGGTCCCTACGTCTCGGTGGTAACATTACATGCGTCTATAACGTTATATATCCTAACCTAAGGCCACCTAACATCTCGGATGCAATATTTGACAACATTCCTAGCCTGTCGAACCCTACTTCTCGGAGGGAACAGTATATACGTCTATAACGTTATATATCCTAACCTAAGGCAACCTAACATCTCGGATGTAATATTCTACAACCTTCCAGGCGTGTCGGACCCTACTTCTCGGAGGGAACAGTATATACGTATATAACGTTGCATATCCTAATCTAAGGCAACCTAACATCTCGGATGCAATATTTGACAACATTCCTGGCCTGTCGAACACTACGTCTCGGAGGGAACAGTATATACGTCTATAACGGTATATATCCTAATCTAAGGCAACCTAACATCTCGGATGCAATATTTGACAACATTCCTGGCCTGTCGAACCCTACTTCTCGGAGGGAACATTATATACGTCTGTAACGTCATATATCCTAACCTAAGACAACCTAACATCTCGGATGTAACATTTGACAACATTCCAGGCGTGTCGGTCCCTACGTCTCGGTGGTAACATTACATGCGTCTATAACGTTATATATCCTAACCTAAGGCAACCTAACATCTCGGATGCAATATTTGACAACATTCCTGGCCTGTCGAACCCTACCATCCGGAGGGAACAGTGTATACGTCTATAACGTCATATATCCTAACCTAAGGCAACCTAACATCTCGGATGCAATATTTGACAACATTCCTGGCCTGTCGAACCCTACCATCCGGAGGGAACAGTATATACGTCTATAACGTCATATATCCTAACCTAAGGCAACCTAACATCTCGGATGTAACATTTGACAACATTCCAGGCGTGTCGGTCCCTACGTCTCGGTGGTAACATTACATGCGTCTATAACGTTATATATCCTAACCTAAGGCAACCTAACATCTCGGATGCAATATTTGACAACATTCCTGGCCTGTCGAACACTACGTCTCGGAGGGAACAGTATATACGTCTATAACGGTATATATCCTAATCTAAGGCAACCTGACATCTCGGATGTAATATTCTACATCATTCCAGGCGTGTCGGACCCTACTTCTCGCTGGGAACATTATATGAGTCTATAACGTTGTATATCCTATTCTAAGGCAACCTATTATCTCAGACGTAATATTTTGCAATATTCCTGGCGTGTCGGTGCATACTTTTCGGTGGGAATATTATATGCGTCTATAACGGTCGATATCGTAATCTAAGGCAATCTAACATCTCGGATGTAACATTTGACAACATTCCAGGCGTGTCGGTCCCTACGTCTCGGTGGTAACATTACATGCGTCTATAACGGTATATATCCTAATCTTAGGCAACCTAACATCTCGGATGTAACATTTTACAACATTCCAGGCGTGTCGGTCCCTACGTCTCGGTCGTAACATTACATGCGTCTATAACGTTATATTTCCTAACCTAAGGCCACCTAACATCTCGTATGTAATATTTGACAACATTCCTGGCGTGTCGAACCCTACTTCTCGGTGGGAACAGTATATACGTCTGTAACGGTATATATCCTAATCTAAGGCAGCCTAACATCTCGGATGCAATATTTGACAACATTCCTGGCCTGTCGAACCCTACTTCTCGGAGGGAACATTCTATACGTCTGTAACGTCATATATCCTAACCTAAGACAACCTAACATCTCGGATGTAACATTTGACAACATTCCAGGCGTGTCGGTCCCTACGTCTCGGTGGTAACATTACATGCGTCTATAACGTTATATATCCTAACCTAAGGCAACCTAACACCTCGAATGCAAAATTTGACAACATTCCTGGCCTGTCGAACCCTACTTCTCGGTGGGAACTGTATATACGTCTATAACGTCATATATTCTTACCTGAGGCAACCTAGCATCTCGGATGCAATATTTGACAACATTCCTGGCCTGTCGAACCCTACTTCTCGGAGGGAACAGTATATACGTCTATAACGGTATATATCCTAATCTAAGGCAACCTAACATCTCGGATGCAATATTTGACAACATTCCTGGCCTGTCGAACACTACTTCGCGGAGGGAACAGTATATACGTCTATAACGTCATATATCCTAACCTAAGGCAACCTAACATCTCGGATGTATCATTTGACAACATTCCAGGCATGTCGGTCCCTACGTCTCGGTGGTAACATTATATGCGTCTATAACGTTATATATCCTAGTCTAAGGCAACCTAACATCTCGGATGCAATATTTGACAACATTCTTAGCCTGTCGAACCCTACTTCTCGGAGGGAACAGTATATACGTCTATAACGATATATATCCTAACCGAAGGCAACCTGACATCTCGGATGTAATATTCTACATCATTCCAGGCGTGTCGGACCCTACTTCTCGCTGGGAACATTATATGAGTCTATAACGTTGTATATCCTAATCTAAGGCAACCTATTATCTCAGACGTAATATTTTGCAATATTCCTGGCGTGTCGGTGCATACTTTTCGGTGGGAATATTATATGCGTCTATAACGGTCGATATCGTAATCTAAGGCAATCTAACATCTCGGATGCAATATTTTACAACATTCCTGGCCTGTCGAACCCTACTTCTCGGAGGGAACAGTATATACGTCTATAACGTCATATATCCTAACCTAAGGCAACCTAACATCTCGGATGTAACATTTGACAACATTCCAGGCATGTCGGTCCCTACGTCTCGATGGTAACATTACATGCGTCTATAACGGTATATATCCTAATCTTAGGCAACCTAACATCTCGGATGTAACATTTTACAACATTCCAGGCGTGTCGGTCCCTACGTCTCGGTCGTAACATTACATGCGTCTATAACGTTATATTTCCTAACCTAAGGCCACCTAACATCTCGTATGTAATATTTGACAACATTCCTGGCGTGTCGAACCCTACTTCTCGGTGGTAACATTACATGCGTCTATAACGTTATATATCCTAACCTAAGGCCACCTAACATCTCGGATGCTATATTTGACAACATTCCTAGCCTGTCGAACCCTACTTCTCGGAGGGAACATTCTATACGTCTGTAACGTCATATATCCTAACCTAAGACAACCTAACATCTCGGATGTAACATTTGACAACATTCCAGGCGTGTCGGTCCCTACGTCTCGGTGGTAACATTACATGCGTCTATAACGTTATATATCCTAACCTAAGGCAACCTAACATCTCGGATGCAATATTTGACAACATTCCTGGTCTGTCGAACCCTACCATCCGGAGGGAACAGTATATACGTCTATAACGTCATATATCCTAACCTAAGGCAACCTAACATCTCGGATGTAACATTTGACAACATTCCAGGCGTGTCGGTCCCTACGTCTCGGTGGTAACATTACATGCGTCTATAACGTTATATATCCTAACCTAAGGCCACCTAACATCTCGGATGCAATATTTGACAACATTCCTAGCCTGTCGAACCCTACTTCTCGGAGGGAACAGTATATACGTCTATAACGTTATATATCCTAACCTAAGGCAACCTAACATCTCGGATGTAATATTCTACAACCTTCCAGGCGTGTCGGACCCTACTTCTCGGAGGGAACAGTATATACGTATATAACGTTGCATATCCTAATCTAAGGCAACCTAACATCTCGGATGCAATATTTGACAACATTCCTGGCCTGTCGAACACTACGTCTCGGAGGGAACAGTATATACGTCTATAACGGTATATATCCTAATCTAAGGCAACCTAACATCTCGGATGCAATATTTGACAACATTCCTGGCCTGTCGAACCCTACTTCTCGGAGGGAACATTATATACGTCTGTAACGTCATATATCCTAACCTAAGACAACCTAACATCTCGGATGTAACATTTGACAACATTCCAGGCGTGTCGGTCCCTACGTCTCGGTGGTAACATTACATGCGTCTATAACGTTATATATCCTAACCTAAGGCAACCTAACATCTCGGATGCAATATTTGACAACATTCCTGGCCTGTCGAACCCTACCATCCGGAGGGAACAGTGTATACGTCTATAACGTCATATATCCTAACCTAAGGCAACCTAACATCTCGGATGCAATATTTGACAACATTCCTGGCCTGTCGAACCCTACCATCCGGAGGGAACAGTATATACGTCTATAACGTCATATATCCTAACCTAAGGCAACCTAACATCTCGGATGTAACATTTGACAACATTCCAGGCGTGTCGGTCCCTACGTCTCGGTGGTAACATTACATGCGTCTATAACGTTATATATCCTAACCTAAGGCAACCTAACATATCGGATGCAATATTTGACAACATTCCTGGCCTGTCGAACACTACGTCTCGGAGGGAACAGTATATACGTCTATAACGGTATATATCCTAATCTAAGGCAACCTGACATCTCGGATGTAATATTCTACATCATTCCAGGCGTGTCGGACCCTACTTCTCGCTGGGAACATTATATGAGTCTATAACGTTGTATATCCTATTCTAAGGCAACCTATTATCTCAGACGTAATATTTTGCAATATTCCTGGCGTGTCGGTGCATACTTTTCGGTGGGAATATTATATGCGTCTATAACGGTCGATATCGTAATCTAAGGCAATCTAACATCTCGGATGCAATATTTTACAACATTCCTGGCCTGTCGAACCCTACTTCTCAGAGGGAACAGTATATACGACTATAACGTCATATATCCTAACCTAAGACAACCTAACATCTCGGATGTAACATTTGACAACATTCCAGGCGTGTCGGACCCTACGTCTCGGTGGTAACATTACATGCGTCTATAACGGTATATATCCTAATCTAAGGCAACCTAACATCTCGGATGCAATATTTGACAACATTCCTGGCCTGTCGAACCCTACTTCTCGGAGGGAACAGTATATACGTCTATAACGTTATATATCCTAACCTAAGGCAACCTGACATCTCGGATGTATTATTCTACAACATTCCAGGCGTGTCGGAACCTACTTCTCGGTGGGAATATTATATGCGTCTATAACGTTGTATATCCTAATCTAAGGCAACCTAACATCTCGGATGCTATATTTGACAACATTCCCGGCCTGTCGAACCCTACGTCCCGGAGGGAACAGTATATACGTCTATAACGGTATATATCCTAACCTAAGGCAACCTAACATCTCGGATGCAATATTTGACAACATTCCTGGCCTGTCGAACCCTACTTCTCGGAGGGAACAGTATATACGTCTATAACGTCATATATCCTAACCTAAGGGAACCTAACATCTCGGATGCAATATTTGACATCATTCCTGGCCTGTCGAACCCTACTTCTCGGAGGGAACAGTATATACGTCTGTAACGTCACATATCCTAACCTAAGGCAACCTGACATCTCGGATGTATTATTCTACAACATTCCAGGCGTGTCGGAACCTACTTCTCGGTGGGAATATTATATGCGTCTATAACGTTGTATATCCTAATCTAAGGCAACCTAACATCTCGGATGCTATATTTGACAACATTCCCGGCCTGTCGAACCCTACGTCCCGGAGGGAACAGTATATACGTCTATAACGGTATATATCCTAACCTAAGGCAACCTAACATCTCGGATGCAATATTTGACAACATTCCTGGCCTGTCGAACCCTACTTCTCGGAGGGAACAGTATATACGTCTATAACGTCATATATCCTAACCTAAGGGAACCTAACATCTCGGATGCAATATTTGACATCATTCCTGGCCTGTCGAACCCTACTTCTCGGAGGGAACAGTATATACGTCTGTAACGTCACATATCCTAACCTAAGGCAACCTAACATCTCGGATGTAATATTCTACATCATTCCAGGCGTGTCGGACCCTACTTCTCGGTGGGAACATTATATGAGTCTATAACGATGTATATCCTAATCTAAGGCAACCTAACATTTCGGATGCAATATTTTACAACATTCCTGGCCTGTCGAACCCTACTTCTCGGAGGGAACAGTATATACGTCTATAACGTCATATATCCTAACCTAAGGCAACCTAACATCTCGGATGTAACATTTGACAACATTCCAGGCATGTCGGTCCCTACGTCTCGGTGGTAACATTATATGCGTCTATAACGTTATATATCCTAATCTAAGGCAACCTAACATCTCGGATGCAATATTTGACAACATTCTTAGCCTGTCGAACCCTACTTCTCGGAGGGAACAGTATCCACGTCTATAACGATATATATCCTAAGCGAAGGCAACCTGACATCTCGGATGTAATATTCTACATCATTCCAGGCGTGTCGGTCCCTACGTCTCGGTGGTAACATTACATGCGTCTACAACGGTATATATCCTGATCTTAGGCAACCTAACATCTCGGATGTAACATTTTACAACATTCCAGGCGCGTCGGTCCCTACGTCTCGGTCGTAACATTACATGCGTCTATAATGTTATATTTCCTAACCTAAGGCCACCTAACATCTCGTATGTAATATTTGACAACATTCCTGGCGTGTCGAACCCTACTTCTCGGTGGGAACAGTATATACGTCTATAACGGTATATATCCTAATCTAAGGCAGCCTAACATCTCGGATGCAATATTTGACAACATTCCTGGCCTGTCGAACCCTACCATCCGGAGGGAACAGTATATACGTCTATAACGTCATATATCCTAACCTAAGACAACCTAACATCTCGGATGTAACATTTGACAACATTCCAGGCGTGTCGGTCCCTACGTCTCGGTGGTAACATTACATGCGTCTATAACGTTATATATCCTAACCTAAGGCAACCTAACATATCGGATGCAATATTTGACAACATTCCTGGCCTGTCGAACACTACGTCTCGGAGGGAACAGTATATACGTCTATAACGGTATATATCCTAATCTAAGGCAACCTGACATCTCGGATGTAATATTCTACATCATTCCAGGCGTGTCGGACCCTACTTCTCGCTGGGAACATTATATGAGTCTATAACGTTGTATATCCTATTCTAAGGCAACCTATTATCTCAGACGTAATATTTTGCAATATTCCTGGCGTGTCGGTGCATACTTTTCGGTGGGAATATTATATGCGTCTATAACGGTCGATATCGTAATCTAAGGCAATCTAACATCTCGGATGCAATATTTTACAACATTCCTGGCCTGTCGAACCCTACTTCTCAGAGGGAACAGTATATACGACTATAACGTCATATATCCTAACCTAAGACAACCTAACATCTCGGATGTAACATTTGACAACATTCCAGGCGTGTCGGACCCTACGTCTCGGTGGTAACATTACATGCGTCTATAACGGTATATATCCTAATCTAAGGCAACCTAACATCTCGGATGCAATATTTGACAACATTCCTGGCCTGTCGAACCCTACTTCTCGGAGGGAACAGTATATACGTCTATAACGTTATATATCCTAACCTAAGGCAACCTGACATCTCGGATGTATTATTCTACAACATTCCAGGCGTGTCGGAACCTACTTCTCGGTGGGAATATTATATGCGTCTATAACGTTGTATATCCTAATCTAAGGCAACCTAACATCTCGGATGCTATATTTGACAACATTCCCGGCCTGTCGAACCCTACGTCCCGGAGGGAACAGTATATACGTCTATAACGGTATATATCCTAACCTAAGGCAACCTAACATCTCGGATGCAATATTTGACAACATTCCTGGCCTGTCGAACCCTACTTCTCGGAGGGAACAGTATATACGTCTATAACGTCATATATCCTAACCTAAGGGAACCTAACATCTCGGATGCAATATTTGACATCATTCCTGGCCTGTCGAACCCTACTTCTCGGAGGGAACAGTATATACGTCTGTAACGTCACATATCCTAACCTAAGGCAACCTAACATCTCGGATGTAATATTCTACATCATTCCAGGCGTGTCGGACCCTACTTCTCGGTGGGAACATTATATGAGTCTATAACGATGTATATCCTAATCTAAGGCAACCTAACATTTCGGATGCAATATTTTACAACATTCCTGGCCTGTCGAACCCTACTTCTCGGAGGGAACAGTATATACGTCTATAACGTCATATATCCTAACCTAAGGCAACCTAACATCTCGGATGTAACATTTGACAACATTCCAGGCATGTCGGTCCCTACGTCTCGGTGGTAACATTATATGCGTCTATAACGTTATATATCCTAATCTAAGGCAACCTAACATCTCGGATGCAATATTTGACAACATTCTTAGCCTGTCGAACCCTACTTCTCGGAGGGAACAGTATCCACGTCTATAACGATATATATCCTAAGCGAAGGCAACCTGACATCTCGGATGTAATATTCTACATCATTCCAGGCGTGTCGGTCCCTACGTCTCGGTGGTAACATTACATGCGTCTACAACGGTATATATCCTGATCTTAGGCAACCTAACATCTCGGATGTAACATTTTACAACATTCCAGGCGCGTCGGTCCCTACGTCTCGGTCGTAACATTACATGCGTCTATAATGTTATATTTCCTAACCTAAGGCCACCTAACATCTCGTATGTAATATTTGACAACATTCCTGGCGTGTCGAACCCTACTTCTCGGTGGGAACAGTATATACGTCTATAACGGTATATATCCTAATCTAAGGCAGCCTAACATCTCGGATGCAATATTTGACAACATTCCTGGCCTGTCGAACCCTACCATCCGGAGGGAACAGTATATACGTCTATAACGTCATATATCCTAACCTAAGGCAACCTAACATCTCGGATGTAACATTTGACAACATTCCAGGCGTGTCGGTCCCTACGTCTCGGTGGTAACATTACATGCGTCTATAACGGTATATATCCTAATCTTAGGCAACCTAACATCTCGAATGTAACATTTTACAACATTCCAGGCGTGTCGGTCCCTACGTCTCGGTCGTAACATTACATGCGTCTATAACGTTATATATCCTAACCTAAGGCCACATAACATCTCGGATGTAATATTTGACAACATTCCTGGCCTGTCGAACCCTACTTCTCGGAGGGAACAGTATATACGTCTGTAACGTCACATATCCTAACCTAAGGCAACCTAACATCTCGGATGTAATATTCTACATCATTCCAGGCGTGTCGGACCCTACTTCTCGGTGGGAACATTATATGAGTCTATAACGATGTATATCCTAATCTAAGGCAACCTAACATTTCGGATGCAATATTTTACAACATTCCTGGCCTGTCGAACCCTACTTCTCGGAGGGAACAGTATATACGTCTATAACGTCATATATCCTAACCTAAGGCAACCTAACATCTCGGATGTAACATTTGACAACATTCCAGGCATGTCGGTCCCTACGTCTCGGTGGTAACATTATATGCGTCTATAACGTTATATATCCTAATCTAAGGCAACCTAACATCTCGGATGCAATATTTGACAACATTCTTAGCCTGTCGAACCCTACTTCTCGGAGGGAACAGTATCCACGTCTATAACGATACATATCCTAACCGAAGGCAACCTGACATCTCGGATGTAATATTCTACATCATTCCAGGCGTGTCGGACCCTACTTCTCGCTGGGAACATTATATGAGTCTATAACGTTGTATATCCTATTCTAAGGCAACCTATTATCTCAGACGTAATATTTTGCAATATTCCTGGCGTGTCGGTGCATACTTTTCGGTGGGAATATTATATGCGTCTATAACGGTCGATATCGTAATCTAAGGCAATCTAACATCTCGGATGTAACATTTGACAACATTCCAGGCGTGTCGGTCCCTACGTCTCGGTGGTAACATTACATGCGTCTATAACGGTATATATCCTAATCTTAGGCAACCTAACATCTCGGATGTAACATTTTACAACATTCCAGGCGTGTCGGTCCCTACGTCTCGGTCGTAACATTACATGCGTCTATAACGTTATATTTCCTAACCTAAGGCCACCTAACATCTCGTATGTAATATTTGACAACATTCCTGGCGTGTCGAACCCTACTTCTCGGTGGGAACAGTATATACGTCTGTAACGGTATATATCCTAATCTAAGGCAACCTAACATCTCGGATGCAATATTTGACAACATTCCTGGCCTGTCGAACACTACTTCGCGGAGGGAACAGTATATACGTCTATAACGTCATATATCCTAACCTAAGGCAACCTAACATCTCGGATGTATCATTTGACAACATTCCAGGCATGTCGGTCCCTACGTCTCGGTGGTAACATTATATGCGTCTATAACGTTATATATCCTAGTCTAAGGCAACCTAACATCTCGGATGCAATATTTGACAACATTCTTAGCCTGTCGAACCCTACTTCTCGGAGGGAACAGTATATACGTCTATAACGATATATATCCTAACCGAAGGCAACCTGACATCTCGGATGTAATATTCTACATCATTCCAGGCGTGTCGGACCCTACTTCTCGCTGGGAACATTATATGAGTCTATAACGTTGTATATCCTAATCTAAGGCAACCTATTATCTCAGACGTAATATTTTGCAATATTCCTGGCGTGTCGGTGCATACTTTTCGGTGGGAATATTATATGCGTCTATAACGGTCGATATCGTAATCTAAGGCAATCTAACATCTCGGATGCAATATTTTACAACATTCCTGGCCTATCGAACCCTACATCTCGGAGGGAACAGTATATACGACTATAACGTCATATATCCTAACCTAAGACAACCTAACATCTCGGATGTAACATTTGACAACATTCCAGGCGTGTCGGACCCTACGTCTCGGTGGTAACATTACATGCGTCTATAACGGTATATATCCTAATCTAAGGCAACCTAACATCTCGGATGCAATATTTGACAACATTCCTGGCCTGTCGAACCCTACTTCTCGGAGGGAACAGTATATACGTCTATAACGTTATATATCCTAACCTAAGGCAACCTGACATCTCGGATGTATTATTCTACAACATTCCAGGCGTGTCGGAACCTACTTCTCGGTGGGAACATTATATGCGTCTATAACGTTGTATATCCTAATCTAAGGCAACCTAACATCTCGGATGCTATATTTGACAACATTCCCGGCCTGTCGAACCCTACGTCCCGGAGGGAACAGTATATACGTCTATAACGGTATATATCCTAACCTAAGGCAACCTAACATCTCGGATGCAATATTTGACAACATTCCTGGCCTGTCGAACCCTACTTCTCGGAGGGAACAGTATATACGTCTATAACGTCATATATCCTAACGTAAGGCAACCTAACATCTCGGATGCAATATTTGACAACATTCTTAGCCTGTCGAACCCTACTTCTCGGAGGGAACAGTATCCACGTCTATAACGATATATATCCTAACCGAAGGCAACCTGACATCTCGGATGTAATATTCTACATCATTCCAGGCGTGTCGGACCCTACTTCTCGCTGGGAACATTATATGAGTCTATAACGTTGTATATCCTAATCTAAGGCAACCTATTATCTCAGACGTAATATTTTGCAATATTCCTGGCGTGTCGGTGCATACTTTTCGGTGGGAATATTATATGCGTCTATAACGGTCGATATCGTAATCTAAGGCAATCTAACATCTCGGATGCAATATTTTACAACATTCCTGGCCTGTCGAACCCTACTTCTCGGAGGGAACAGTATATACGTCTATAACGTCATATATCCTAACCTAAGGCAACCTAACATCTCGGATGTAACATTTGACAACATTCCAGGCATGTCGGTCCCTACGTCTCGATGGTAACATTACATGCGTCTATAACGGTATATATCCTAATCTTAGGCAACCTAACATCTCGGATGCAATATTTGACAACATTCCTGGCCTGTCGAACCCTACTTCTCGGAGGGAACAGTATATACGTCTATAACGTTATATATCCTAACCTAAGGCAACCTGACATCTCGGATGTATTATTCTACAACATTCCAGGCGTGTCGGAACCTACTTCTCGGTGGGAACATTATATGCGTCTATAACGTTGTATATCCTAATCTAAGGCAACCTAACATCTCGGATGCTATATTTGACAACATTCCCGGCCTGTCGAACCCTACGTCCCGGAGGGAACAGTATACACGTCTATAACGGTATATATCCTAACCTAAGGCAACCTAACATCTCGGATGCAATATTTGACAACATTCCTGGCCTGTCGAACCCTACTTCTCGGAGGGAACAGTATATACGTCTATAACGTCATATATCCTAACCTAAGGCAACCTAACATCTCGGATGCAATATTTGACAACATTCTTAGCCTGTCGAACCCTACTTCTCGGAGGGAACAGTATCCACGTCTATAACGATATATATCCTAACCGAAGGCAACCTGACATCTCGGATGTAATATTCTACATCATTCCAGGCGTGTCGGACCCTACTTCTCGCTGGGAACATTATATGAGTCTATAACGTTGTATATCCTAATCTAAGGCAACCTATTATCTCAGACGTAATATTTTGCAATATTCCTGGCGTGTCGGTGCATACTTTTCGGTGGGAATATTATATGCGTCTATAACGGTCGATATCGTAATCTAAGGCAATCTAACATCTCGGATGCAATATTTTACAACATTCCTGGCCTGTCGAACCCTACTTCTCGGAGGGAACAGTATATACGTCTATAACGTCATATATCCTAACCTAAGGCAACCTAACATCTCGGATGTAACATTTGACAACATTCCAGGCATGTCGGTCCCTACGTCTCGATGGTAACATTACATGCGTCTATAACGGTATATATCCTAATCTTAGGCAACCTAACATCTCGGATGTAACATTTTACAACATTCCAGGCGTGTCGGTCCCTACGTCTCGGTCGTAACATTACATGCGTCTATAACGTTATATATCCTAACCTAAGGCCACCTAACATCTCGGATGCAATATTTGACAACATTCCTAGCCTGTCGAACCCTACTTCTCGGAGGGAACATTCTATACGTCTGTAACGTCATATATCCTAACCTAAGACAACCTAACATCTCGGATGTAACATTTGACAACATTCCAGGCGTGTCGGTCCCTACGTCTCGGTGGTAACATTACATGCGTCTATAACGTTATATATCCTAACCTAAGGCAACCTAACATCTCGGATGCAATATTTGACAACATTCCTGGTCTGTCGAACCCTACCATCCGGAGGGAACAGTATATACGTCTATAACGTCATATATCCTAACCTAAGGCAACCTAACATCTCGGATGTAACATTTGACAACATTCCAGGCGTGTCGGTCCCTACGTCTCGGTGGTAACATTACATGCGTCTATAACGTTATATATCCTAACCTAAGGCCACCTAACATCTCGGATGCAATATTTGACAACATTCCTAGCCTGTCGAACCCTACTTCTCGGAGGGAACAGTATATACGTCTATAACGTTATATATCCTAACCTAAGGCAACCTAACATCTCGGATGTAATATTCTACAACCTTCCAGGCGTGTCGGACCCTACTTCTCGGAGGGAACAGTATATACGTATATAACGTTGCATATCCTAATCTAAGGCAACCTAACATCTCGGATGCAATATTTGACAACATTCCTGGCCTGTCGAACACTACGTCTCGGAGGGAACAGTATATACGTCTATAACGGTATATATCCTAATCTAAGGCAACCTAACATCTCGGATGCAATATTTGACAACATTCCTGGCCTGTCGAACCCTACTTCTCGGAGGGAACATTATATACGTCTGTAACGTCATATATCCTAACCTAAGACAACCTAACATCTCGGATGTAACATTTGACAACATTCCAGGCGTGTCGGTCCCTACGTCTCGGTGGTAACATTACATGCGTCTATAACGTTATATATCCTAACCTAAGGCAACCTAACATCTCGGATGCAATATTTGACAACATTCCTGGCCTGTCGAACCCTACCATCCGGAGGGAACAGTGTATACGTCTATAACGTCATATATCCTAACCTAAGGCAACCTAACATCTCGGATGCAATATTTGACAACATTCCTGGCCTGTCGAACCCTACCATCCGGAGGGAACAGTATATACGTCTATAACGTCATATATCCTAACCTAAGGCAACCTAACATCTCGGATGTAACATTTGACAACATTCCAGGCGTGTCGGTCCCTACGTCTCGGTGGTAACATTAAATGCGTCTATAACGTTATATATCCTAACCTAAGGCAACCTAACATCTCGGATGCAATATTTGACAACATTCCTGGCCTGTCGAACACTACGTCTCGGAGGGAACAGTATATACGTCTATAACGGTATATATCCTAATCTAAGGCAACCTGACATCTCGGATGTAATATTCTACATCATTCCAGGCGTGTCGGACCCTACTTCTCGCTGGGAACATTATATGAGTCTATAACGTTGTATATCCTATTCTAAGGCAACCTATTATCTCAGACGTAATATTTTGCAATATTCCTGGCGTGTCGGTGCATACTTTTCGGTGGGAATATTATATGCGTCTATAACGGTCGATATCGTAATCTAAGGCAATCTAACATCTCGGATGTAACATTTGATAACATTCCAGGCGTGTCGGTCCCTACGTCTCGGTGGTAACATTACATGCGTCTATAACGGTATATATCCTAATCTTAGGCAACCTAACATCTCGGATGTAACATTTTACAACATTCCAGGCGTGTCGGTCCCTACGTCTCGGTCGTAACATTACATGCGTCTATAACGTTATATTTCCTAACCTAAGGCCACCTAACATCTCGTATGTAATATTTGACAACATTCCTGGCGTGTCGAACCCTACTTCTCGGTGGTAACATTACATGCGTCTATAACGTTATATATCCTAACCTAAGGCCACCTAACATCTCGGATGCAATATTTGACAACATTCCTAGCCTGTCGAACCCTACTTCTCGGAGGGAACATTCTATACGTCTGTAACGTCATATATCCTAACCTAAGACAACCTAACATCTCGGATGTAACATTTGACAACATTCCAGGCGTGTCGGTCCCTACGTCTCGGTGGTAACATTACATGCGTCTATAACGTTATATATCCTAACCTAAGGCAACCTAACATCTCGGATGCAATATTTGACAACATTCCTGGTCTGTCGAACCCTACCATCCGGAGGGAACAGTATATACGTCTATAACGTCATATATCCTAACCTAAGGCAACCTAACATCTCGGATGTAACATTTGACAACATTCCAGGCGTGTCGGTCCCTACGTCTCGGTGGTAACATTACATGCGTCTATAACGTTATATATCCTAACCTAAGGCCACCTAACATCTCGGATGCAATATTTGACAACATTCCTAGCCTGTCGAACCCTACTTCTCGGAGGGAACAGTATATACGTCTATAACGTTATATATCCTAACCTAAGGCAACCTAACATCTCGGATGTAATATTCTACAACCTTCCAGGCGTGTCGGACCCTACTTCTCGGAGGGAACAGTATATACGTATATAACGTTGCATATCCTAATCTAAGGCAACCTAACATCTCGGATGCAATATTTGACAACATTCCTGGCCTGTCGAACACTACGTCTCGGAGGGAACAGTATATACGTCTATAACGGTATATATCCTAATCTAAGGCAACCTAACATCTCGGATGCAATATTTGACAACATTCCTGGCCTGTCGAACCCTACCATCCGGAGGGAACAGTATATACGTCTATAACGTCATATATCCTAACCTAAGGCAACCTAACATCTCGGATGTAACATTTGACAACATTCCAGGCGTGTCGGTCCCTACGTCTCGGTGGTAACATTACATGCGTCTATAACGTTATATATCCTAACCTAAGGCAACCTAACATCTCGGATGCAATATTTGACAACATTCCTGGCCTGTCGAACACTACGTCTCGGAGGGAACAGTATATACGTCTATAACGGTATATATCCTAATCTAAGGCAACCTGACATCTCGGATGTAATATTCTACATCATTCCAGGCGTGTCGGACCCTACTTCTCGCTGGGAACATTATATGAGTCTATAACGTTGTATATCCTATTCTAAGGCAACCTATTATCTCAGACGTAATATTTTGCAATATTCCTGGCGTGTCGGTGCATACTTTTCGGTGGGAATATTATATGCGTCTATAACGGTCGATATCGTAATCTAAGGCAATCTAACATCTCGGATGCAATATTTTACAACATTCCTGGCCTGTCGAACCCTACTTCTCAGAGGGAACAGTATATACGACTATAACGTCATATATCCTAACCTAAGACAACCTAACATCTCGGATGTAACATTTGACAACATTCCAGGCGTGTCGGACCCTACGTCTCGGTGGTAACATTACATGCGTCTATAACGGTATATATCCTAATCTAAGGCAACCTAACATCTCGGATGCAATATTTGACAACATTCCTGGCCTGTCGAACCCTACTTCTCGGAGGGAACAGTATATACGTCTATAACGTTATATATCCTAACCTAAGGCAACCTGACATCTCGGATGTATTATTCTACAACATTCCAGGCGTGTCGGAACCTACTTCTCGGTGGGAATATTATATGCGTCTATAACGTTGTATATCCTAATCTAAGGCAACCTAACATCTCGGATGCTATATTTGACAACATTCCCGGCCTGTCGAACCCTACGTCCCGGAGGGAACAGTATATACGTCTATAACGGTATATATCCTAACCTAAGGCAACCTAACATCTCGGATGCAATATTTGACAACATTCCTGGCCTGTCGAACCCTACTTCTCGGAGGGAACAGTATATACGTCTATAACGTCATATATCCTAACCTAAGGGAACCTAACATCTCGGATGCAATATTTGACAACATTCCTGGCCTGTCGAACCCTACTTCTCGGAGGGAACAGTATATACGTCTGTAACGTCACATATCCTAACCTAAGGCAACCTAACATCTCGGATGTAATATTCTACATCATTCCAGGCGTGTCGGACCCTACTTCTCGGTGGGAACATTATATGAGTCTATAACGATGTATATCCTAATCTAAGGCAACCTAACATTTCGGATGCAATATTTTACAACATTCCTGGCCTGTCGAACCCTACTTCTCGGAGGGAACAGTATATACGTCTATAACGTCATATATCCTAACCTAAGGCAACCTAACATCTCGGATGTAACATTTGACAACATTCCAGGCATGTCGGTCCCTACGTCTCGGTGGTAACATTATATGCGTCTATAACGTTATATATCCTAATCTAAGGCAACCTAACATCTCGGATGCAATATTTGACAACATTCTTAGCCTGTCGAACCCTACTTCTCGGAGGGAACAGTATCCACGTCTATAACGATATATATCCTAAGCGAAGGCAACCTGACATCTCGGATGTAATATTCTACATCATTCCAGGCGTGTCGGTCCCTACGTCTCGGTGGTAACATTACATGCGTCTACAACGGTATATATCCTGATCTTAGGCAACCTAACATCTCGGATGTAACATTTTACAACATTCCAGGCGCGTCGGTCCCTACGTCTCGGTCGTAACATTACATGCGTCTATAATGTTATATTTCCTAACCTAAGGCCACCTAACATCTCGTATGTAATATTTGACAACATTCCTGGCGTGTCGAACCCTACTTCTCGGTGGGAACAGTATATACGTCTATAACGGTATATATCCTAATCTAAGGCAGCCTAACATCTCGGATGCAATATTTGACAACATTCCTGGCCTGTCGAACCCTACCATCCGGAGGGAACAGTATATACGTCTATAACGTCATATATCCTAACCTAAGGCAACCTAACATCTCGGATGTAACATTTGACAACATTCCAGGCGTGTCGGTCCCTACGTCTCGGTGGTAACATTACATGCGTCTATAACGGTATATATCCTAATCTTAGGCAACCTAACATCTCGAATGTAACATTTTACAACATTCCAGGCGTGTCGGTCCCTACGTCTCGGTCGTAACATTACATGCGTCTATAACGTTATATATCCTAACCTAAGGCCACATAACATCTCGGATGTAATATTTGACAACATTCCTGGCCTGTCGAACCCTACTTCTCGGAGGGAACAGTATATACGTCTGTAACGTCACATATCCTAACCTAAGGCAACCTAACATCTCGGATGTAATATTCTACATCATTCCAGGCGTGTCGGACCCTACTTCTCGGTGGGAACATTATATGAGTCTATAACGATGTATATCCTAATCTAAGGCAACCTAACATTTCGGATGCAATATTTTACAACATTCCTGGCCTGTCGAACCCTACTTCTCGGAGGGAACAGTATATACGTCTATAACGTCATATATCCTAACCTAAGGCAACCTAACATCTCGGATGTAACATTTGACAACATTCCAGGCATGTCGGTCCCTACGTCTCGGTGGTAACATTATATGCGTCTATAACGTTATATATCCTAATCTAAGGCAACCTAACATCTCGGATGCAATATTTGACAACATTCTTAGCCTGTCGAACCCTACTTCTCGGAGGGAACAGTATCCACGTCTATAACGATACATATCCTAACCGAAGGCAACCTGACATCTCGGATGTAATATTCTACATCATTCCAGGCGTGTCGGACCCTACTTCTCGCTGGGAACATTATATGAGTCTATAACGTTGTATATCCTATTCTAAGGCAACCTATTATCTCAGACGTAATATTTTGCAATATTCCTGGCGTGTCGGTGCATACTTTTCGGTGGGAATATTATATGCGTCTATAACGGTCGATATCGTAATCTAAGGCAATCTAACATCTCGGATGTAACATTTGACAACATTCCAGGCGTGTCGGTCCCTACGTCTCGGTGGTAACATTACATGCGTCTATAACGGTATATATCCTAATCTTAGGCAACCTAACATCTCGGATGTAACATTTTACAACATTCCAGGCGTGTCGGTCCCTACGTCTCGGTCGTAACATTACATGCGT
The DNA here is from genome assembly GCA_963969225.1 of Xylocopa violacea. Lineage (NCBI taxonomy): Eukaryota > Metazoa > Arthropoda > Insecta > Hymenoptera > Apidae > Xylocopa > Xylocopa violacea. The sequence goes on from CAXAJV010000004.1 coordinate 19,069,137, forward strand.
CTATAACGTTATATTTCCTAACCTAAGGCCACCTAACATCTCGTATGTAATATTTGACAACATTCCTGGCGTGTCGAACCCTACTTCTCGGTGGGAACAGTATATACGTCTGTAACGGTATATATCCTAATCTAAGGCAGCCTAACATCTCGGATGCAATATTTGACAACATTCCTGGCCTGTCGAACCCTACTTCTCGGAGGGAACATTCTATACGTCTGTAACGTCATATATCCTAACCTAAGACAACCTAACATCTCGGATGTAACATTTGACAACATTCCAGGCGTGTCGGTCCCTACGTCTCGGTGGTAACATTACATGCGTCTATAACGTTATATATCCTAACCTAAGGCAACCTAACACCTCGAATGCAAAATTTGACAACATTCCTGGCCTGTCGAACCCTACTTCTCGGAGGGAACTGTATATACGTCTATAACGTCATATATTCTTACCTGAGGCAACCTAGCATCTCGGATGCAATATTTGACAACATTCCTGGCCTGTCGAACCCTACTTCTCGGAGGGAACAGTATATACGTCTATAACCGTATATATCCTAATCTAAGGCAACCTAACATCTCGGATGCAATATTTGACAACATTCCTGGCCTGTCGAACACTACTTCGCGGAGGGAACAGTATATACGTCTATAACGTCATATATCCTAACCTAAGGCAACCTAACATCTCGGATGTATCATTTGACAACATTCCAGGCATGTCGGTCCCTACGTCTCGGTGGTAACATTATATGCGTCTATAACGTTATATATCCTAGTCTAAGGCAACCTAACATCTCGGATGCAATATTTGACAACATTCTTAGCCTGTCGAACCCTACATCTCGGAGGGAACAGTATATACGTCTATAACGATATATATCCTAACCGAAGGCAACCTGACATCTCGGATGTAATATTCTACATCATTCCAGGCGTGTCGGACCCTACTTCTCGCTGGGAACATTATATGAGTCTATAACGTTGTATATCCTAATCTAAGGCAACCTATTATCTCAGACGTAATATTTTGCAATATTCCTGGCGTGTCGGTGCATACTTTTCGGTGGGAATATTATATGCGTCTATAACGGTCGATATCGTAATCTAAGGCAATCTAACATCTCGGATGCAATATTTTACAACATTCCTGGCCTATCGAACCCTACTTCTCGGAGGGAACAGTATATACGACTATAACGTCATATATCCTAACCTAAGACAACCTAACATCTCGGATGTAACATTTGACAACATTCCAGGCGTGTCGGACCCTACGTCTCGGTGGTAACATTACATGCGTCTATAACGGTATATATCCTAATCTAAGGCAACCTAACATCTCGGATGCAATATTTGACAACATTCCTGGCCTGTCGAACCCTACTTCTCGGAGGGAACAGTATATACGTCTATAACGTTATATATCCTAACCTAAGGCAACCTGACATCTCGGATGTATTATTCTACAACATTCCAGGCGTGTCGGAACCTACTTCTCGGTGGGAACATTATATGCGTCTATAACGTTGTATATCCTAATCTAAGGCAACCTAACATCTCGGATGCTATATTTGACAACATTCCCGGCCTGTCGAACCCTACGTCCCGGAGGGAACAGTATATACGTCTATAACGGTATATATCCTAACCTAAGGCAACCTAACATCTCGGATGCAATATTTGACAACATTCCTGGCCTGTCGAACCCTACTTCTCGGAGGGAACAGTATATACGTCTATAACGTCATATATCCTAACCTAAGGCAACCTAACATCTCGGATGCAATATTTGACAACATTCTTAGCCTGTCGAACCCTACTTCTCGGAGGGAACAGTATCCACGTCTATAACGATATATATCCTAACCGAAGGCAACCTGACATCTCGGATGTAATATTCTACATCATTCCAGGCGTGTCGGACCCTACTTCTCGCTGGGAACATTATATGAGTCTATAACGTTGTATATCCTAATCTAAGGCAACCTATTATCTCAGACGTAATATTTTGCAATATTCCTGGCGTGTCGGTGCATACTTTTCGGTGGGAATATTATATCCGTCTATAACGGTCGATATCGTAATCTAAGGCAATCTAACATCTCGGATGCAATATTTTACAACATTCCTGGCCTGTCGAACCCTACTTCTCGGAGGGAACAGTATATACGTCTATAACGTCATATATCCTAACCTAAGGCAACCTAACATCTCGGATGTAACATTTGACAACATTCCAGGCATGTCGGTCCCTACGTCTCGATGGTAACATTACATGCGTCTATAACGGTATATATCCTAATCTTAGGCAACCTAACATCTCGGATGCAATATTTGACAACATTCCTGGCCTGTCGAACCCTACTTCTCGGAGGGAACAGTATATACGTCTATAACGTTATATATCCTAACCTAAGGCAACCTGACATCTCGGATGTATTATTCTACAACATTCCAGGCGTGTCGGAACCTACTTCTCGGTGGGAACATTATATGCGTCTATAACGTTGTATATCCTAATCTAAGGCAAACTAACATCTCGGATGCTATATTTGACAACATTCCCGGCCTGTCGAACCCTACGTCCCGGAGGGAACAGTATATACGTCTATAACGGTATATATCCTAACCTAAGGCAACCTAACATCTCGGATGCAATATTTGACAACATTCCTGGCCTGTCGAACCCTACTTCTCGGAGGGAACAGTATATACGTCTATAACGTCATATATCCTAACCTAAGGCAACCTAACATCTCGGATGCAATATTTGACAACATTCTTAGCCTGTCGAACCCTACTTCTCGGAGGGAACAGTATCCACGTCTATAACGATTTATATCCTAACCGAAGGCAACCTGACATCTCGGATGTAATATTCTACATCATTCCAGGCGTGTCGGACCCTACTTCTCGCTGGGAACATTATATGAGTCTATAACGTTGTATATCCTAATCTAAGGCAACCTATTATCTCAGACGTAATATTTTGCAATATTCCTGGCGTGTCGGTGCATACTTTTCGGTGGGAATATTATATGCGTCTATAACGGTCGATATCGTAATCTAAGGCAATCTAACATCTCGGATGCAATATTTTACAACATTCCTGGCCTGTCGAACCCTACTTCTCGGAGGGAACAGTATATACGTCTATAACGTCATATATCCTAACCTAAGGCAACCTAACATCTCGGATGTAACATTTGACAACATTCCAGGCATGTCGGTCCCTACGTCTCGATGGTAACATTACATGCGTCTATAACGGTATATATCCTAATCTTAGGCAACCTAACATCTCGGATGTAACATTTTACAACATTCCAGGCGTGTCGGTCCCTACGTCTCGGTCGTAACATTACATGCGTCTATAACGTTATATTTCCTAACCTAAGGCCACCTAACATCTCGTATGTAATATTTGACAACATTCCTGGCGTGTCGAACCCTACTTCTCGGTGGTAACATTACATGCGTCTATAACGTTATATATCCTAACCTAAGGCCACCTAACATCTCGGATGCAATATTTGACAACATTCCTAGCCTGTCGAACCCTACTTCTCGGAGGGAACATTCTATACGTCTGTAACGTCATATATCCTAACCTAAGACAACCTAACATCTCGGATGTAACATTTGACAACATTCCAGGCGTGTCGGTCTCTACGTCTCGGTGGTAACATTACATGCGTCTATAACGTTATATATCCTAACCTAAGGCAACCTAACATCTCGGATGCAATATTTGACAACATTCCTGGTCTGTCGAACCCTACCATCCGGAGGGAACAGTATATACGTCTATAACGTCATATATCCTAACCTAAGGCAACCTAACATCTCGGATGTAACATTTGACAACATTCCAGGCGTGTCGGTCCCTACGTCTCGGTGGTAACATTACATGCGTCTATAACGTTATATATCCTAACCTAAGGCCACCTAACATCTCGGATGCAATATTTGACAACATTCCTAGCCTGTCGAACCCTACTTCTCGGAGGGAACAGTATATACGTCTATAACGTTATATATCCTAACCTAAGGCAACCTAACATCTCGGATGTAATATTCTACAACCTTCCAGGCGTGTCGGACCCTACTTCTCGGAGGGAACAGTATATACGTATATAACGTTGCATATCCTAATCTAAGGCAACCTAACATCTCGGATGCAATATTTGACAACATTCCTGGCCTGTCGAACACTACGTCTCGGAGGGAACAGTATATACGTCTATAACGGTATATATCCTAATCTAAGGCAACCTAACATCTCGGATGCAATATTTGACAACATTCCTGGCCTGTCGAACCCTACTTCTCGGAGGGAACATTATATACGTCTGTAACGTCATATATCCTAACCTAAGACAACCTAACATCTCGGATGTAACATTTGACAACATTCCAGGCGTGTCGGTCCCTACGTCTCGGTGGTAACATTACATGCGTCTATAACGTTATATATCCTAACCTAAGGCAACCTAACATCTCGGATGCAATATTTGACAACATTCCTGGCCTGTCGAACCCTACCATCCGGAGGGAACAGTGTATACGTCTATAACGTCATATATCCTAACCTAAGGCAACCTAACATCTCGGATGCAATATTTGACAACATTCCTGGCCTGTCGAACCCTACCATCCGGAGGGAACAGTATATACGTCTATAACGTCATATATCCTAACCTAAGGCAACCTAACATCTCGGATGTAACATTTGACAACATTCCAGGCGTGTCGGTACCTACGTCTCGGTGGTAACATTACATGCGTCTATAACGTTATATATCCTAACCTAAGGCAACCTAACATCTCGGATGCAATATTTGACAACATTCCTGGCCTGTCGAACACTACGTCTCGGAGGGAACAGTATATACGTCTATAACGGTATATATCCTAATCTAAGGCCACCTAACATCTCGTATGTAATATTTGACAACATTCCTGGCGTGTCGAACCCTACTTCTCGGTGGGAACAGTAAATACGTCTATAACGGTATATATCCTAATCTAAGGCAGCCTAACATCTCGGATGCAATATTTGACAACATTCCTGGCCTGTCGAACCCTACCATCCGGAGGGAACAGTGTATACGTCTATAACGTCATATATCCTAACCTAAGGCAACCTAACATCTCGGATGTAACATTTGACAACATTCCAGGCGTGTCGGTCCCTACGTCTCAGTGGTAACATTACATGCGTCTATAACGGTATATATCCTAATCTTAGGCAACCTAACATCTCGGATGTAACATTTTACAACATTCCAGGCGTGTCGGTCCCTACGTCTCGGTCGTAACATTACATGCGTCTATAACGTTATATTTCCTAACCTAAGGCCACCTAACATCTCGTATGTAATATTTGACAACATTCCTGGCGTGTCGAACCCTACTTCTCGGTGGGAACAGTATATACGTCTATAACGGTATATATCCTAATCTAAGGCAGCCTAACATCTCGGATGCAATATTTGACAACATTCCTGGCCTGTCGAACCCTACTTCTCGGAGGGAACATTCTATACGTCTGTAACGTCATATATCCTAACCTAAGACAACCTAACATCTCGGATGTAACATTTGACAACATTCCAGGCGTGTCGGTCCCTACGTCTCGGTGGTAACATTACATGCGTCTATAACGTTATATATCCTAACCTAAGGCAACCTAACATCTCGGATGCAATATTTGACAACATTCCTGGTCTGTCGAACCCTACCATCCGGAGGGAACATTATATACGTCTGTAACGTCATATATCCTAACCTAAGACAACCTAACATCTCGGATGTAACATTTGACAACATTCCAGGCGTGTCGGTCCCTACGTCTCGGTGGTAACATTACATGCGTCTATAATGTTATATATCCTAACCTAAGGCAACCTAACATCTCGGATGCAATATTTGACAACATTCCTGGCCTGTCGAACCCTACCATCCGGAGGGAACAGTGTATACGTCTATAACGTCATATATCCTAACCTAAGGCAACCTAACATCTCGGATGTAACATTTGACAACATTCCAGGCGTGTCGGTCCCTACGTCTCGGTGGTAACATTACATGCGTCTATAACGGTATATATCCTAATCTTAGGCAACCTAACATCTCGGATGTAACATTTTACAACATTCCAGGCGTGTCGGTCCCTACGTCTCGGTCGTAACATTACATGCGTCTATAACGTTATATTTCCTAACCTAAGGCCACCTAACATCTCGGATGCAATATTTGACAACATTCCTAGCCTGTCGAACCCTACTTCTCGGAGGGAACAGTATATACGTCTATAACGTTATATATCCTAACCTAAGGCAACCTAACATCTCGGATGTAATATTCTACAACCTTCCAGGCGTGTCGGACCCTACTTCTCGGAGGGAACAGTATATACGTATATAACGTTGCATATCCTAATCTAAGGCAACCTAACATCTCGGATGCAATATTTGACAACATTCCTGGCCTGTCGAACCCTACTTCTCGGAGGGAACAGTATATACGTCTATAACGGTATATATCATAATCTAAGGCAACCTAACATCTCGGATGCAATATTTGACAACATTCCTGGCCTGTCGAACCCTACTTCCCGGAGGGAACAGTATATACGTCTGTAACGTCATATATCCTAACCTAAGGCAACCTAACATATCGGATGCAATATTTGACAACATTCCTTGCGTGTCGGTCCCTACGTCTCCGTGGTAACATTACATGCATCTATAACGTTATATATCCTAACCTAAGGCAACCTAACATCTCGGATGAAATATTTAACAACATTCCTGGCCTGTCGAACCCTACTTCTCGGAGGGAACAGTATATACGTCTATAACGTCATACATTCTTACCTGAGGCAACCTAACATCTCGGATGCAATATTTGACAACATTCCTGGCCTGTCGAAACCTACTTCTCGGAGGGAACAGTATATACGTCTATAACGGTATATATCCTAATCTAAGGCAACCTAACATTTCGGATGCAATATTTGACAACATTCCTGGCCTGTCGAACACTACTTCTCGGAGGGAACAGTATATACGTCTGTAACGTCATATATCCTAACCTAAGGCAACCTAATATCTCGGATGTAACATTTGACAACATTCCAGGCGTGTCGGTCCCTACGTCTCGGTGGTAACATTACATGCGTCTATAACGTTATATATCCTAACCTAAGGCGACCTGACATCTCGGATGCAATATTTGACAACATTCCTGGCCCGTCGAACCCTACTTCTCGGAGGGAACAGTATATACGTCTATAACGTCATTTATCCTAACCTAAGTCAACCTAACATCTCGGATGTAACATTTGACAACATTCCAGGCGTGTCGGTCCCTACGTCTCGGTGGTAACATTACATGCGTCTATAACGGTATATATCCTAACCTAAGGCAACCTAACATCTCGGATGCAATATTTGACAACATTCCTGGCCTGTCGAACCCTACTTCTCGGAGGGAACATTCTATACGTCTGTAACGTCATATATCCTAACCTAAGACAACCTAACATCTCGGATGTAACATTTGACAACATTCCAGGCGTGTCGGTCCCTACGTCTCGGTGGTAACATTACATGCGTCTATAACGTTATATATCCTAACCTAAGGCAACCTAACATCTCGGATGCAATATTTGACAACATTCCCGGCCTGTCGAACCCTACCATCCGGAGGGAACAGTATATACGTCTATAACGTCATATATCCTAACCTAAGGCAACCTAACATCTCGGATGTAACATTTGACAACATTCCAGGCGTGTCGGTCCCTACGTCTCGGTGGTAACATTACATGCGTCTATAACGGTATATATCCTAATCTTAGGCAACCTAACATCTCGGATGTAACATTTTAAAACATTCCAGTTGTGTCGGTCCCTACGTCTCGGTCGTAACATTACATGCGTCTATAACGTTATATATCCTAACCTAAGGCCACATAACATCTCGTATGTAATATTTGACAACATTCCTGGCGTGTCGAACCCTACTTCTCGGTGGGAACAGTATATACGTCTATAACGTTATACATCCTAACCTAAGGCAACCTGACATCTCGGATGTAATATTCTACAACATTCCTGCCGTGTCGGAGCATTCTTTTCGGTGGGAAATGTATATACGTTTATAACGGTATATATCCTAACCTAAGGGAACCTAACATCTCGGATGTAATATTCTACATCATTCCAGGCGTGTCGGAACCTACTTCTCGGTGGGAACATTATATGAGTCTATAACGTTGTATATCCTCATCTAAGGCAACCTATTATCTCAGACGTAATATTTTACAATATTCCTGGCGTGTCGGTGCATACTTTTCGGTGGGAATATTATATGCGTCTATAACGGTCGATATCGTAATCTAAGGCAATCTAACATCTCGGATGCAATATTTGACAACATTCCTGGCCTGTCGAACCCTACTTCTCGGAGGGAACAGTATATACGTCTATAACGGTATATATCCTAATCTAAGGCAGCCTAACATCTCGGATGCAATATTTGACAACATTCCTGGTCTGTCGAACCCTACCATCCGGAGGGAACAGTATATACGTCTATAACGTCATATATCCTAACCTAAGGCAACCTAACATCTCGGATGTAACATTTGACAACATTCCAGGCGTGTCGGTCCCTACGTCTCGGTGGTAACATTACATGCGTCTATAACGATATATATCCTAATCTTAGGCAACCTAACATCTCGGATGCAATATTTGACAACATTCCTGGCCTGTCGAACCCTACTTCTCGGTGGGAACAGTATATACGTCCATAACGTTATATATCCTAACCTAAGGCAACCTAACATCTCGGATGCAATATCTGACTACATTCCTGGCCCGTCGAACCCTACTTCTCGGAGGGAACAGTATATACGTCTATAACGTCTTATATCCTATCCTGAGGCAACCTAACATCTCGGATGTAACATTTGACAACATTCCAGGCGCGTCGGTCCCTACGTCTCGGTGGTAACATTACATGCGTCTATAACGGTATATATCCTAATCTAAGGCAACCTAACATCTCGGATGCAATATTTGACAACATTCCTGGCCTGTCGAACCCTACTTCTCGGAGGGAACAGTATATACGTCTATAACGTTCTATATCCTAACCTAAGGCAACCTAACATCTCGGATGCAATATTTGACAACATTCCTGGCCTGTCGAACCCTACTTCTCGGAGGGAACAGTATATACGTCTATAACGGTATATATCCTAATCTAAGGCAGCCTAACATCTCGGATGCAATATTTGACAACATTCCTGGTCTGTCGAACCCTACCATCCGGAGGGAACAGTATATACGTCTATAACGTCATATATCCTAACCTAAGGCAACCTAACATCTCGGATGTAACATTTGACAACATTCCAGGCGTGTCGGTCCCTACGTCTCGGTGGTAACATTACATGCGTCTATAACGATATATATCCTAATCTTAGGCAACCTAACATCTCGGATGCAATATTTGACAACATTCCTGGCCTGTCGAACCCTACTTCTCGGTGGGAACAGTATATACGTCCATAACGTTATATATCCTAACCTAAGGCAACCTAACATCTCGGATGCAATATCTGACTACATTCCTGGCCCGTCGAACCCTACTTCTCGGAGGGAACGGTATATACGTCTATAACGTCATATATCCTATCCTGAGGCAACCTAACATCTCGGATGTAACATTTGACAACATTCCAGGCGCGTCGGTCCCTACGTCTCGGTGGTAACATTACATGCGTCTATAACGGTATATATCCTAATCTAAGGCAACCTAACATCTCGGATGCAATATTTGACAACATTCCTGGCCTGTCGAACCCTACTTCTCGGAGGGAACAGTATATACGTCTATAACGTTCTATATCCTAACCTAAGGCAACCTGACATCTCGGATGTATTATTCTACAACATTCCAGGCGTGTCGGACCCTACTTCTCGGTGGGAACATTATATGCGTCTATAACGTTGTATATCCTAATCTAAGGCAACCTAACATCTCGGATGCAATATTTGACAACATTCCTGGCCTGTCGAAACCTACTGCTCGGAGCGAACAGTATATACGTCAGTAGCGTCATATATCCTAACCTAAGTCAACCTAACATCTCGGTTGTAACATTTGACAACATTCCAGGCGTGTCGGTCCCTACGTCTCGGTGGTAACATTACATGCGTCTATAACGGTATATATCCTAACCTAAGGCAACCTAACATCTCGGATGCAATATTTGACAACATTCCTGGCCTGTCGAACCCTACTTCTCGGAGGGAACATTCTATACGTCTGTAACGTCATATATCCTAACCTAAGACAACCTAACATCTCGGATGTAACATTTGACAACATTCCAGGCGTGTCGGTCCCTACGTCTCGGTGGTAACATTACATGCGTCTATAACGTTATATATCCTAACCTAAGGCAACCTAACATCTCGGATGCAATATTTGACAACATTCCCGGCCTGTCGAACCCTACCATCCGGAGGGAACAGTATATACGTCTATAACGTCATATATCCTAACCTAAGGCAACCTAACATCTCGGATGTAACATTTGACAACATTCCAGGCGTGTCGGTCCCTACGTCTCGGTGGTAACATTACATGCGTCTATAACGGTATATATCCTAATCTTAGGCAACCTAACATCTCGGATGTAACATTTTAAAACATTCCAGGCGTGTCGGTCCCTACGTCTCGGTCGTAACATTACATGCGTCTATAACGTTATATATCCTAACCTAAGGCCACATAACATCTCGTATGTAATATTTGACAACATTCCTGGCGTGTCGAACCCTACTTCTCGGTGGGAACAGTATATACGTCTATAACGTTATATATCCTAACCTAAGGCAACCTGACATCTCGGATGTAATATTCTACAACATTCCTGCCGTGTCGGAGCATTCTTTTCGGTGGGAAATGTATATACGTTTATAACGGTATATATCCTAACCTAAGGCAACCTAACATCTCGGATGTAATATTCTACATCATTCCAGGCGTGTCGGACCCTACTTCTCGGTGGGAACATTATATGAGTCTATAACGTTGTATATCCTAATCTAAGGCAACCTATTATCTCAGACGTAATATTTTACAATATTCCTGGCGTGTCGCTGCATACTTTTCGGTGGGAATATTATATGCGTCTATAACGGTCGATATCGTAATCTAAGGCAATCTAACATCTCGGATGCAATATTTGACAACATTCCTGGCCTGTCGAACCCTACTTCTCGGAGGGAACAGTATATACGTCTATAACGGTATATATCCTAATCTAAGGCAGCCTAACATCTCGGATGCAATATTTGACAACATTCCTGGTCTGTCGAACCCTACCATCCGGAGGGAACAGTATATACGTCTATAACGTCATATATCCTAACCTAAGGCAACCTAACATCTCGGATGTAACATTTGACAACATTCCAGGCGTGACGGTCCCTACGTCTCGGTGGTAACATTATATGCGTCTATAACGGTATATATCATAATCTAAGGCAACCTAACATCTCGGATGCAATATTTGACAACATTCCTGGCCTGTCGAACCCTACTTCTCGGTGGGAACAGTATATACGTCCATAACGTTATATATCCTAACCTAAGGCAACCTAACATCTCGGATGCAATATCTGACAACATTCCTGGCCCGTCGAACCCTACTTCTCGGTGGGAACATTATATGCGTCTATAACGTTGTATATCCTAATCTAAGGCAACCTAACATCTCGGATGCAATATTTGACAACATTCCTGGCCTGTCGAACCCTACTTCTCGGAGGGAACAGTATATACGTCTATAACGGTATATATCATAATTTAAGGCAACCTAACATCTCGGATGCAATATTTGACAACATTCCTGGCCTGTCGAACCCTACTTCCCGGAGGGAACAGTATATACGTCTGTAACGTCATATATCCTAACCTAAGGCAACCTAACATATCGGATGCAATATTTGACAACATTCCTGGCGTGTCGGTCCCTACGTCTCGGTGGTAACATTACATGCATCTATAACGTTATATATCCTAACCTAAGGCAACCTAACATCTCGGATGAAATATTTAACAACATTCCTGGCCTGTCGAACCCTACTTCTCGGAGGGAACAGTATATACGTCTATAACGTCATATATTCTTACCTGAGGCAACCTAACATCTCGGATGCAATATTTGACAACATTCCTGGCCTGTCGAAACCTACTTCTCGGAGGGAACAGTATATACGTCTATAACGGTATATATCCTAATCTAAGGCAACCTAACATCTCGGATGCAATATTTGACAACATTCCTGGCCTGTCGAACACTACTTCTCGGAGGGAACAGTATATACGTCTGTAACGTCATATATCCTAACCTAAGGCAACCTAACATCTCGGATGTAACATTTGACAACATTCCAGGCGTGTCGGTCCCTACGTCTCGGTGGTAACATTACATGCGTCTATAACGTTATATATCCTAACCTAAGGCGACCTGACATCTCGGATGCAATATTTGACAACATTCCTGGCCTGTCGAACCCTACTTCTCGGTGGGAACAGTATATACGTCCATAACGTTATATATCCTAACCTAAGGCAACCTAACATCTCGGATGCAATATCTGACAACATTCCTGGCCCGTCGAACCCTACTTCTCGGTGGGCACATTATATGCGTCTATAACGTTGTATATCCTAATCTAAGGCAACCTAACATCTCGGATGCAATATTTGACAACATTCCTGGCCTGTCGAACCCTACTTCTCGGAGGGAACAGTATATACGTCTATAACGGTATATATCATAATTTAAGGCAACCTAACATCTCGGATGCAATATTTGACAACATTCCTGGCCTGTCGAACCCTACTTCCCGGAGGGAACAGTATATACGTCTGTAACGTCATATATCCTAACCTAAGGCAACCTAACATATCGGATGCAATATTTGACAACATTCCTGGCGTGTCGGTCCCTACGTCTCGGTGGTAACATTACATGCATCTATAACGTTATATATCCTAACCTAAGGCAACCTAACATCTCGGATGAAATATTTAACAACATTCCTGGCCTGTCGAACCCTACTTCTCGGAGGGAACAGTATATACGTCTATAACGTCATATATTCTTACCTGAGGCAACCTAACATCTCGGATGCAATATTTGACAACATTCCTGGCCTGTCGAAACCTACTTCTCGGAGGGAACAGTATATACGTCTATAACGGTATATATCCTAATCTAAGGCAACCTAACATCTCGGATGCAATATTTGACAACATTCCTGGCCTGTCGAACACTACTTCTCGGAGGGAACAGTATATACGTCTGTAACGTCATATATCCTAACCTAAGGCAACCTAACATCTCGGATGTAACATTTGACAACATTCCAGGCGTGTCGGTCCCTACGTCTCGGTGGTAACATTACATGCGTCTATAACGTTATATATCCTAACCTAAGGCGACCTGACATCTCGGATGCAATATTTGACAACATTCCTGGCCCGTCGAACCCTACTTCTCGGAGGGAACAGTATATACGTCTATAACGTTATATATCCTAACCTAAGGCAACCTGACATCTCGGATGTAATATTCTACAACATTCCTGCCGTGTCGGAGCATTCTTTTCGGTGGGAAATGTATATACGTTTATAACGGTATATATCCTAACCTAAGGGAACCTAACATCTCGGATGTAATATTCTACATC
>CAXAJV010000004.1:19083131-19158476 GCA_963969225.1 Xylocopa violacea
TATATACCGTTATAGACATATATACTGTTCCCTCCGAGAAGTAGGGTTCGACAGGCCAGGAATGTTGTCAAATATTGCATCCGAGATGATAGGTTGCCTTAGGTTAGGATATATAACGTTATAGAGGCATGTAATGTTACCACCGAGACGTAGGGACCGTCACGCCTGGAATGTTGTCAAATGTTACATCCGAGATGTTAGGTTGCCTTAGGTTAGGATATATGACATTACAGACGTATATACTGTTCCCTCCGGGAAGTAGGGTTCGACAGGCCAGGAATGTTGTCAAATATTGCATCCGAGATGTTAGGTTGCCTTAGAATATGATATATACCGTTATAGACGTATATACTGTTCCCTCCGAGAAGTAGGGTTCGACAGGCCAGGAATGTTGTCAGATATTGCATCCGAGATGTTAGGTTGCCTTAGGTTAGGATATATAACGTTATGGACGTATATACTGTTCCCACCGAGAAGTAGGGTTCGATAGGCCAGGAATGTTGTCAAATATTGCATCCGAGATGTAAGGTTGCCTTAGGTTAGGATATATAACGTTATGGACGTATATACTGTTCCCACCGAGAAGTAGGGTCCGAAACGCCAGCAATGTTGTAAAATATTACATCCGAGTTGTTACGTTGCCGTTATAGACGCATTAATGTTACCACCGAGACGTAGGGACCGACACGCATGGAATGTTGTCAAATGTGACATCCGAGATGTTAGGTTGCCTTAGGTTAGGATATATGTCGTTATAGACGTATATACTGTTCCTACCGAGAAGTAGTGTTCGACAGGCCAGGAATGTTGTCAAATATTACATACGAGATGTTATGTGGCCTTACGTTAGGATATATAACGTTATAGACGCATGTAATGTTACGACCGAGACATAGGGACCGACACGCCTGGAATGTTGTAAAATGTTACATCCGAGATGTTAGGTTGCCTAAGATTAGGATATATACCGTTATAGACGCATGTAATGTTACCACCGAGACGTAGGGACCGACATGCCTGGAATGTTGTCAAATGTTACATCCGAGATGTTAGGTTGCCTTAGGTTAGGATATATGACGTTATAGACGTATATACTGTTCCCACCGAGAGGTAGGGTTCGACACGCCAGGAATGTTGTCAAATATTACATAAGAGATGTTATGTGGCCTTAGGTTAGGATATATAACGTTATAGACGCATGTAATGTTACCACCGAGACGTAGGGACCGACACGCCTGGAATGTTGACAAATGTTACATCCGAGATGTTAGGTTGTCTTAGGTTAGGATATATGACGTTATAGACGTATATACTGTTCCCTCCGGATGGTAGGGTTCCACAGGCCAGGAATGTTGTCAAATATTGCATCCGAGATGTTAGGTTGCCTTAGGTTAGGATATATAACCTTATAGACGCATGTAATGTTACCACCGAGACGTAGGGACCGACACGCCTGGAATGTTGTCAAATGTTACATCCTTGATGTTAGGTTGTCTTAGGTTAGGATATATGACGTTACAGACGTATATAATGTTCCCCCCGAGAAGTAGGGTTCGACAGGCCAGGAATGTTGGCAAATATTGCATCCGAGATGTTAGGTTGCCTTAGATTAGGATATATACCGTTATAGACGTATATACTGTTCCCTCCGGGACGTAGGGTTCGACAGGCCGGGAATGTTGTCAAATATAGCATCCGAGATGTTAGGTTGCCTTAGATTAGGATATACAACGTTATAGACGCATATAATGTTCCCACCGAGAAGTAGGTTCCGACACGCCGGGAATGTTGTAGAATAATACATCCGAGATGTCAGGTTGCCTTAGGTTAGGATATATAACGTTATAGACGTATATACTGTTCCCTACGAGAAGTAGGGTTCGACAGGCCAGGAATGTTGTCAAATCTTGCATCCGAGATGTTAGGTTGCCTTAGATTAGGATATATACCGTTATAGACGCATGTAATGTTACCACCGAGACGTAGGGACCGACACGCCTGGAATGTTGTCAAATGTTACATCCGAGATGTTATGTTGCCTCAGGATAGGATATATGACGTTATAGACGTATATACTGTTCCCTCCGAGAAGTAGGGTTCGACGGGCCAGGAATGTTGTCAAATATTGCATCCGAGATGTTACGTCGCCTTAGGTTAGGATATTCAACGTTATAGACGCATGTAATGGTACCACCGAGACGTAGGGACCGACACGCCTGGAATGTTGTCAAATGTTACATCCGAGATGTTAGGTTGCCTTAGGTTAGGATATATGACGTTACAGACGTATATACTGTTCCCTCCGAGAAGTAGTGTTCGACAGGCCAGGAATGTTGTCAAATATTGCATCCGAGATGTTAGGTTGCCTTAGATTATGATATATACCGTTATAGACGCATATAATGTTCCCACCGAGAAGTAGGGTCCGACACGCCTGGAATGTTGTAGAATATTACATCCGAGATGTAAGGTTGCCTTAGGTTAGGATATATACCGTTTTAGACGTATATACTGTTCCCTCCGAGAAGTAGGGTTCGACAGGCCAGGAATGTGGTCAAATATTGCATCCGAGATGTTAGGTTGCCTTAGATTAGGATATATGCCGTTATAGGCGCATGTAATGTTACCACCGAGACGTAGGGACCGACACGCCTGGAATGTTGTCAAATGTTACATCCGAGATGTTAGGTTGCCTTAGGTTAGGATATATGACGTTACAGACGTCTATACTGTTCCCTCGGGGAAGTAGGGTTCGACAGGCCAGGAATGTTGTCAGATATTGCATCCGAGATGTTAGGTTGCCTTAGGTTAGGATATATCACGTTATGGACGTATATACTGTTCCCACCGAGAAGTAGGGTTCGATAGGCCAGGAATGTTGTCAAATATTGCATCCGAGATGTTAGGTTACCTTAGATTATGATATATACCGTTATAGACGCATGTAA
Source organism: Xylocopa violacea (assembly GCA_963969225.1). Lineage (NCBI taxonomy): Eukaryota > Metazoa > Arthropoda > Insecta > Hymenoptera > Apidae > Xylocopa > Xylocopa violacea. The sequence goes on from CAXAJV010000004.1 coordinate 19,086,080, forward strand.
TGTTCCCACCGAGAAGTAGGTTCCGACACGCCTGGAAGGTTGTAGAATATTACATCCGAGATGTCAGGTTGCCTTAGGTTAGGAAATATACCGTTATAGACATATATACTGTTCCCTCCGAGAAGTAGGGTTCGACAGGCCAGGAATGTTGTCAAATATTGCATCCGAGATGATAGGTTGCCTTAGGTTAGGATATATAACGTTATAGACGCATGTAATGTTACCACCGAGACGTAGGGACCGTCACGCCTGGAATGTTGTCAAATGTTACATCCGAGATGTTAGGTTGCCTTAGGTTAGGATATATGACGTTACAGACGTATATACTGTTCCCTCCGGGAAGTAGGGTTCGACAGGCCAGGAATGTTGTCAAATATTGCATCCGAGATGTTAGGTTGCCTTAGATTATGATATATACCGTTATAGACGTATATACTGTTCCCTCCGAGAAGTAGGGTTCGACAGGCCAGGAATGTTGTCAAATATTGTATCCGAGATGTTAGGTTGCCTTAGATTAGGATATACAACGTTATAGACGCATATAATGTTCCCACCGAGAAGTAGGGTCCGACACGCCTGGAATGTTGTAGAATATTACATCCGAGATGTAAGGTTGCCTTAGGTTAGGATATATAACGTTATGGACGTATATACTGTTCCCACCGAGAAGTAGGGTCCGAAACGCCAGCAATGTTGTAAAATATTACATCCGAGTTGTTACGTTGCCGTTATAGGCGCATTAATGTTACCACCGAGACGTAGGGACCAACGCGCCTGGAATGTTGTCAAATGTGACATCCGAGATGATAGGTTGCCTTAGGTTAGGATATATGACGTTATAGACGTATATACTGTTCCCTCCGGATGATAGGGTTCGACAGGCCAGGAATGTTGTCAAATATTGCATCCGAGATGTTAGGTTGCCTTAGGTTAGGATATATGACGTTATAGACGCATGTAATGTTACCACCGAGACCTAGGGACCGACATGCCTGGAATGTTGTCAAATGTTACATCCGAAATGTTAGGTTGCCTTATGTTAGGATATATGACGTTATAGACGTATATACTGTTCCCACCGAGAGGTAGGGTTCGACACTCCAGGAATGTTGTCAAATATTACATACGAGATGTTATGTGGCCTTAGGTTAGGATATATAACGTTATAGACGCATGTAATGTTACCACCGAGACGTAGGGACCGACACGCCTGGAATGTTGACAAATGTTACATCCGAGATGTTAGGTTGTCTTAGGTTAAGATATATGACGTTACAGACGTATATAATGTTCCCTCCGAGAAGTAGGGTTCGACAGGACAGGAATGTTGTCAAATATTGCATCCGAGATGTTAGGCTGCCTTAGGTTAGGATATATACCGTTATAGACGTATATACTGTTCCCACCGAGAAGTAGGGTTCGACATGCCAGGAATGTTGTCAAATATTACATACGAGATGTTAGGAGGCCTTAGGTTAGGATATATAACGTTATAGACGCATGTAATGTTACCACCGAGACGTAGGGTCCGACACGCCTGGAATGTTGTCAAATGTTACATCCGAGATGTTAGGTTGCCTCAGGACGGGATATATGACGTTATAGACGTATATACTGTTCCCTCCGAGAAGTAGGGTTCGACAGGCCAGGAATGTTGTCAAATATTGCATCCGAGATGTTAGGTGGCCTTAGATTAGGATATATACCGTTATAGACGCATGTAATGTTACCACCGAGACATAGGGACCGACACGCCTGGAATGTTGTCAAATGTTACATCCGAGATGTTAGGTTGCCTTAGGTTAAGATATATGACGTTATAGACGTATATACTGTTCCCTACGAGAAGTAGGGTTCGACGGGCCAGGAATGTTGTCAAATATTGCATCCCAGATGTTAGGTCGCCTTAGGTTAGGATATATAACGTTATAGACGCATGTAATGTTACCACCGAGACGTAGGGACCGACACGCCTGTAATGTTGTCAAATGTTACATCCGAGATGTTAGGTTGCCTTAGGTTAGGATATATGACGTTACAGACGTATATACTGTTCCCTCCGAGAAGTAGTGTTCGACAGGCCAGGAATGTTGTCAAATATTGCATCCGAGATGTTAGGTTGCCTTAGATTAGGATATATTCCGTTATAGACGTATATAGTGTTCCCTCCGAGAAGTAGGGTTCGACAGGCCAGGAATGTTGTCAAATATTGCATCCGAGATGTTAGGTTGCCTCAGGTAAGAATATATGACGTTATAGACGTATATACTGTTCCCTCCGAGAAGTAGGGTTCGACAGGCCAGGAATGTTGTCAAATATTGCATCCGAGATGTTAGGTTGCCTTAGGTTAGGATATATAACGTTATAGACGCATGTAATGTTACCACCGAGACGTAGGGACCGACATGCCTGGAATGTTGTCAAATGTTACATCCGAGATGTTAGGTTGCCTTAGGTTAGGATATATGACGTTATAGACGTATATACTGTTCCCTCCGCGAAGTAGTGTTCGACAGGCCAGCAATGTTGTCAAATATTGCATCCGAGATGTTAGGTTGCCTTAGATTAGGATATACAACGTTATAGACGCGTATAATGTTCCCACCGAGAAGTAGGGTCCGACACGCCTGGAATGTTGTAGAATATTACATCCGAGATGTAAGGTTGCCTTAGGTTAGGATATATAACGTTATGGACGTATATACTGTTCCCACCGAGAAGTAGGGTCCGAAACGCCAGCAATGTTGTAAAATATTACATCCGAGTTGTTACGTTGCCGTTATAGGCGCATTAATGTTACCACCGAGACGTAGGGACCGACGCGCCTGGAATGTTGTCAAATGTGACATCCGAGATGTTAGGTTGCCTTAGGTTAGGATATATGACGTTATAGACGTATATACTGTTCCCTCCGGATGGTAGGGTTCGACAGGCCAGGAATGTTGTCAAATATTGCATCCGAGATGTTAGGTTGCCTTAGGTTAGGATATATGACGTTATAGACGCATGTAATGTTACCACCGAGACCTAGGGACCGACATGCCTGGAATGTTGTCAAATGTTACATCCGAAATGTTAGGTTGCCTTATGTTAGGATATATGACGTTATAGACGTATATACTGTTCCCACCGAGAGGTAGGGTTCGACACGCCAGGAATGTTGTCAAATATTACATACGAGATGTTATGTGGCCTTAGGTTAGGATATATAACGTTATAGACGCATGTAATGTTACCACCGAGACGTAGGGACCGACACGCCTGGAATGTTGACAAATGTTACATCCGAGATGTTAGGTTGTCTTAGGTTAGGATATATGACGTTACAGACGTATATAATGTTCCCTCCGAGAAGTAGGGTTCGACAGGACAGGAATGTTGTCAAATATTGCATCCGAGATGTTAGGCTGCCTTAGGTTAGGATATATACCGTTATAGACGTATATACTGTTCCCACCGAGAAGTAGGGTTCGACATGCCAGGAATGTTGTCAAATATTACATACGAGATGTTAGGAGGCCTTAGGTTAGGATATATAACGTTATAGACGCATGTAATGTTACCACCGAGACGTAGGGTCCGACACGCCTGTAATGTTGTCAAATGTTACATCCGAGATGTTAGGTTGCCTCAGGATAGGATATATGACGTTATAGACGTATATACTGTTCCCTCCGAGAAGTAGGGTTCGACAGGCCAGGAATGTTGTCAAATATTGCATCCGAGATGTTAGGTGGACTTAGATTAGGATATATACCGTTATAGACGCATGTAATGTTACCACCGAGACATAGGGACCGACACGCCTGGAATGTTGTCAAATGTTACATCCGAGATGTTAGGTTGCCTTAGGTTAGGATATATGACGTTATAGACGTATATACTGTTCCCTACGAGAAGTAGGGTTCGACGGGCCAGGAATGTTGTCAAATATTGCATCCGAGATGTTAGGTCGCCTTAGGTTAGGATATATAACGTTATAGACGCATGTAATGTTACCACCGAGACGTAGGGACCGACACGCCTGGAATGTTGTCAAATGTTACATCCGAGATGTTAGGTTGCCTTAGGTTAGGATATATGACGTTACAGACGTATATACTGTTCCCTCCGAGAAGTAGTGTTCGACAGGCCAGGAATGTTGTCAAATATTGCATCCGAGATGTTAGGTTGCCTTAGATTAGGATATATAACGTTATAGACGCATGTAATGTTACCACCGAGACGTAGGGACCGACACGCCTGGAATGTTGACAAATGTTACATCCGAGATGTTAGGTTGTCTTAGGTTAGGATATATGACGTTACAGACGTATATAATGTTCCCTCCGAGAAGTAGGGTTCGACAGGACAGGAATGTTGTCAAATATTGCATCCGAGATGTTAGGCTGCCTTAGGTTAGGATATATACCGTTATAGACGTATATACTGTTCCCACCGAGAAGTAGGGTTCGACATGCCAGGAATGTTGTCAAATATTACATACGAGATGTTAGGAGGCCTTAGGTTAGGATATATAACGTTATAGACGCATGTAATGTTACCACCGAGACGTAGGGTCCGACACGCCTGGAATGTTGTCAAATGTTACATCCGAGATGTTAGGTTGCCTCAGGATAGGATATATGACGTTATAGACGTATATACTGTTCCCTCCGAGAAGTAGGGTTCGACAGGCCAGGAATGTTGTCAAATATTGCATCCGAGATGTTAGGTGGACTTAGATTAGGATATATACCGTTATAGACGCATGTAATGTTACCACCGAGACATAGGGACCGACACGCCTGGAATGTTGTCAAATGTTACATCCGAGATGTTAGGTTGCCTTAGGTTAGGATATATGACGTTATAGACGTATATACTGTTCCCTACGAGAAGTAGGGTTCGACGGGCCAGGAATGTTGTCAAATATTGCATCCGAGATGTTAGGTCGCCTTAGGTTAGGATATATAACGTTATAGACGCATGTAATGTTACCACCGAGACGTAGGGACCGACACGCCTGGAATGTTGTCAAATGTTACATCCGAGATGTTAGGTTGCCTTAGGTTAGGATATATGACGTTACAGACGTATATACTGTTCCCTCCGAGAAGTAGTGTTCGACAGGCCAGGAATGTTGTCAAATATTGCATCCGAGATGTTAGGTTGCCTTAGATTAGGATATATTCCGTTATAGACGTATATAGTGTTCCCTCCGAGAAGTAGGGTTCGACAGGCCAGGAATGTTGTCAAATATTGCATCCGAGATGTTAGGTTGCCTCAGGTAAGAATATATGACGTTATAGACGTATATACTGTTCCCTCCGAGAAGTAGGGTTCGACAGGCCAGGAATGTTGTCAAATATTGCATCCGAGATGTTAGGTTGCCTTAGGTTAGGATATATAACGTTATAGACGCATGTAATGTTACCACCGAGACGTAGGGACCGACACGCCTGGAATGTTGTCAAATGTTACATCCGAGATGTTAGGTTGCCTCAGGTTAGGATATATGACGTTATAGACGTATATACAGTTCCCTCCGAGAAGTAGGGTTCGACAGGCCAGGAATGTTGTCAAATATCGCATCCGAGATGTTAGGTTGCCTTAGGTTAGGATATATAACGTTATAGACGCATGTAATGTTACCTCCGACACGTAGGGACGGACACGCCTGGAATGTTGTCAAATGTTACATCCGAGATGTTAGGTTGCCTTATGTTAGGATATATGACGCTACAGACGTATATACTGTTCCCTCCGAGCAGTAGGTTTCGACAGGCCAGGCATGTTGTCAAATATTGCATCCGAGATGTTAGGTTGCCTTAGATTAGGATATACAACGATATAGACGCATATAACGTTCCCCCCGAGAAGTAGGGTCCGACACGCCTGGAATGTTGTAGAATAATACATCCGAGATGTCAGGTTGCCTTAGGTTAGGATATATAACGTTATAAACGTATATCCTTTTCCCTCCGAGAAGTAGGGTTCGACAGGCCAGGAATGTTGTCAAATTTTGCATTCGAGGTGTTAGGTTGCCTTAGGTTAGGATATATACCGTTATAGACGCATGTAATGTTACCACCGAGACGTAGGGACCGACACGCCTGGAATGTTGTCAAATGTTACATCCGAGATGTTAGGTTGCCTTAGGTTAGGATATATGACGCTACAGACGTATATACTGTTCCCTCCGAGAAGTAGGGACCGACACGCCTGGAATGTTGTCAAATGTGACATCCGAGATGTTAGGTTGCCTTAGGTTAGGATATATAACGTTATAGACGCATGTAACGTTACCTCCGACACATAGGGACCGACACGCCTGGAATGTTGTCAAATGTTACATCCGAGATGTTAGGTTGCCTTATGTTAGGATATATGACGCTACAGACGTATATACTGTTCCCTCCGAGAAGTAGGGTTCGACGGGCCAGGAATGTTGTCAAATATTTCATCCGAGATGATAGGTCGCCTTAGGTTAGGATATATAACGTTATAGACGCATGTAATGTTACCACCGAGACGTAGGGACCGACACGCCTGGAATGTTGTCAAATGTTACATCCGAGATGTTAGGTTGCCTCAGGTTAGGATATATGACGTTATAGACGTATATACTGTTCCCTCCGAGAAGTACGGTTCGACAGGCCAGGAATGTTGTCAAATATCGCATCCGAGATGTTAGGTTGCCTTAGGTTAGGATATATAACGTTATAGACGCATGTAATGTTACCACCGAGACGTAGGGACCGACACGCCTGGAATGTTGTCAAATGTTACATCCGAGATGTTAGGTTGCCTTAGGTTAGGATACATGACGTTACAGACGTATATACTGTTCCCTCCGGGAAGTAGGGACCGACACGCCTGGAATGTTGTCAAATGTGACATCCGAGATGTTAGGTTGCCTTAGGTTAGGATATATGACGTTACAGACGTATATACTGTTCCCTCCGAGAAGTAGGGTTCGACGGGCCAGGAATGTTGTCAAATATTGCATCCGAGATGTTAGGTTGCCTTAGATTAGGATATATATCGTTATAGACGCATGTAATGTTACCACCGAGACGTAGGGACCGACACGCCTGGAATGTTGTCAAATGTAACATCCGAGATGTTAGGTTGCCTCAGGTTAGGATATATGACGTTATAGACGCATATACTGTTCCCTCCGAGAAGTAGGGTTCGACGGGCCAGGAATGTTGTCAAATGTTACATCCGAGATGTTACGTTGCCTTAGGTTAGGATATATGACGTTATTGACGTATATACTGTTCCCTCCGAGAAGTAGGGTTCGACGGGCCAGGAATGTTGTCAAATATTTCATCCGAGATGATAGGTCGCCTTAGGTTAGGATATATAACGTTATAGACGCATGTAATGTTACCACCGAGACGTAGGGACCGACACGCCTGGAATGTTGTCAAATGTTACATCCGAGATGTTAGGTTGCCTCAGGTTAGGATATATGACGTTATAGACGTATATACTGTTCCCTCCGAGAAGTAGGGTTCGACAGGCCAGGAATGTTGTCAAATATTGCATCCGAGATGTTAGGTTGCCTTAGATTATGATATATACCGTTATAGACGCATATAATGTTCCCACCGAGAAGTAGGGTCCGACACGCCTGGAAGGTTGTAGAATATTACATCCGAGATGTCAGGTTGCCTTAGGTTAGGATATATACCGTTATAGACATACATACTGTTCCCTCCGAGAAGTAGGGTTCGATAGGCTAGGAATGTTGTCAAATATAGCATCCGTGATGTTGGGTTGCCTTAGGTCAGGATATATAACGTTATAGACGCATGTAATATTACCACCGAGACGTAGGGACCGACACGCCTGGAATGTTGTCAAATGTTACATCCGAGATGTTAGGTTGCCTTAGGTTAGGATATATGACGTTATAGACGTATATACTGTTCCCTCCGAGAAGTAGGGTTCGACGGGCCAGGAATGTTGTCAAATATTGCATCCGAGGTGATAGGTCGCCTTAGGTTAGGATATATAACGTTATAGACGCATGTAATGTTACCACCGAGACGTGAGGACCGACACGCCTGGAATGTTGTCAAATGTTACATCCGACATGTTAGGTTGCCTTAGGTTAGGATATATGACGTTACAGACGTATATACTGTTCCCTCCGAGAAGTAGTGTTCGACAGGCCAGGAATGTTGTCAAATATTGCATCTGAGATGTTAGGTTGCCTTAGATTAGGATATATACCGTTATAGACGTATATACTGTTCCCTCCGAGAAGTAGGGTTTGACAGGCCAGGAATGTTGTCAAATATTGCATCCGAGATGTTAGGTTGCCTCAGGTAAGAATATATGACGTTATAGACGTATATACAGTTCCCTCCGAGAAGTAGGGTTCGACAGGCCAGGAATGTTGTCAAATTTTGCATTCGAGGTGTTAGGTTGCCTTAGGTTAGGATATATAACGTTATAGACGCATGTAATGTTACCACCGAGACGTAGGGACCGACACGCCTGGAATGTTGTCAAATGTTACATCCGAGATGTTAGGTTGCCTCAGGTTAGGATATATGACGTTATAGACGTATATACTGTAACCTCCGAGAAGTACGGTTCGACAGGCCAGGAATGTTGTCAAATATCGCATCCGAGATGTTAGGTTGCCTTAGGTTAGGATATATAACGTTATAGACGCATGTAATGTTACCACCGAGACGTAGGGACCGACACGCCTGGCATGTTGTCAAATGTTACATCCGAGATGTTAGGTTGCCTTAGGTTAGGATATATGACGTTACAGACGTATATACTGTTCCCTCCGGGAAGTAGGGTTCGACAGGCCAGGAATGTTGTCAAATATTGCAACCGAGATGTTAGGTGGCCTTAGATTAGGATATACAACGTTATAGACGCATATAATGTTCCCACCGAGAAGTAGGTCCGACACGCCTGGAATGTTGTAGAATATTACATCTGAGATGTAAGGTTGCCTTAGGTTAGGATATGTAACGTTATGGACGCATATAATGTTCCCACCGAGAAATAGGTCCGACACGCCTGGAATGTTGTAGAATATTACATCTGAGATGTAAGGTTGCCTTAGGTTAGGATATATAACGTTATGGACGTATATACTGTTCCCACCGAGAAGTAGGTTCCGAAACGGCAGGAATGTTGTCAAATATTACATCCGAGTTGTTACGTTGCCGTTATAAACGCATTAATGTTACCACCGAGACGTAGGGACCGACACGCCTGGAATGTTGTCAAATGTGACATCCGAGATGTTAGGTTGCCTTAGGTTAGGATATATATCGTTATAGACGTATATACTGTTCCCACCGAGAGGTAGGGTTCGACAGGCCAGGAATGTTGTCAAATATTGCATCCGAGATGTTAGGTTGCCTTAGGTTAGGATATATAACGTTATAGACGCATGTAACGTTACCTCCGACACGTAGGGACCGACACGCCTGGAATGTTGTCAAATGTTACATCCGAGATGTTAGGTTGCCTTATGTTAGGATATATGACGCTACAGACGTATATACTGTTCCCTCCGAGAAGTAGGGTTCGACAGGCCAGGAATGTTGTCAAATATTGCATCCGAGATGTTAGGTTGCCTTAGGTTAGGATATATAATGTTATAGACGCATGTAATGTTACCACCGAGACGTAGGGACCGACACGCCTAGAATGTTGTCAAATGTTACATCCGAGATGTTAGGTTGCCTCAGGTTAGGATGTATGACGTTATAGACGTATATACTGTTCCCTCCGAGACGTACGGTTCGACAGGCCAGGAATGTTGTCAAATATTGCATCCGAGATGTCAGGTTGCCTTAGGTTAGGATATATAACGTTATAGACGTATATACTGTTCCCTCTGAGAAGTAGGGTTCGACAGGCCAAGAATGTTGTCAAATATTGCACCCGAGATGTTAGGTTGCCTTAGATTAGGATATATACCGTTATAGACGCATGTAATGTTACCACCGAGACGTAGGGACCGACACGCCTGGAATGTTGTCAAATGTTACATCCGAGATGTTAGGTTGCCTCAGGTTAGGATATATGACGTTATAGACGTATATACTGTTCCCTCCGAGAAGTAGGGTTCGACGGGCCAGGAATGTTGTCAAATATTGCATCCGAGATGTTAGGCTGCCTTAGGTTAGGATATATGACGTTATTGACGTATATACTGTTCCCTCCGAGAAGTAGGGTTCGACGGGCCAGGAATGTTGTCAAATATTTCATCCGAGATGATAGGTCGCCTTAGGTTAGGATATATAACGTTATAGACGCATGTAATGTTACCACCGAGACGTAGGGACCGACACGCCTGGAATGTTGTCAAATGTTACATCCGAGATGTTAGGTTGCCTCAGGTTAGGATATATGACGTTATAGACGTATATACTGTTCCCTCCGAGAAGTACGGTTCGACAGGCCAGGAATGTTGTCAAATATCGCATCCGAGATGTTAGGTTGCCTTAGGTTAGGATATATAACGTTATAGACGCATGTAATGTTCCCACCGAGACGTAGGGACCGACACGCCTGGAATGTTGTCAAATGTTACATCCGAGATGTTAGGTTGCCTTAGGTTAGGATACATGACGTTACAGACGTATATACTGTTCCCTCCGGGAAGTAGGGACCGACACGCCTGGAATGTTGTCAAATGTGACATCCGAGATGTTAGGTTGCCTTAGGTTAGGATATATGACGTTACAGACGTATATACTGTTCCCTCCGAGAAGTAGGGTTCGACGGGCCAGGAATGTTCTCAAATATTGCATCCGAGATGTTAGGTTGCCTTAGATTAGGATATATATCGTTATAGACGCATGTAATGTTACCACCGAGACGTAGGGACCGACACGCCTGGAATGTTGTCAAATGTAACATCCGAGATGTTAGGTTGCCTCAGGTTAGGATATATGACGTTATAGACGCATATACTGTTCCCTCCGAGAAGTAGGGTTCGACGGGCCAGGAATGTTGTCAAATGTTACATCCGAGATGTTACGTTGCCTTAGGTTAGGATATATGACGTTATTGACGTATATACTGTTCCCTCCGAGAAGTAGGGTTCGACGGGCCAGGAATGTTGTCAAATATTTCATCCGAGATGATAGGTCGCCTTAGGTTAGGATATATAACGTTATAGACGCATGTAATGTTACCACCGAGACGTAGGGACCGACACGCCTGGAATGTTGTCAAATGTTACATCCGAGATGTTAGGTTGCCTCAGGTTAGGATATATGACGTTATAGACGTATACACTGTTCCCTCCGAAAAGTAGGGTTCGACAGGCCAGGAATGTTGTCAAATATTGCATCCGAGATGTTAGGTTGCCTTAGATTATGATATATACCGTTATAGACGCATATAATGTTCCCACCGAGAAGTAGGGTCCGACACGCCTGGAAGGTTGTAGAATATTACATCCGAGATGTCAGGTTGCCTTAGGTTAGGATATATACCGTTATAGACATACATACTGTTCCCTCCGAGAAGTAGGGTTCGACAGGCTAGGAATGTTGTCAAATATAGCATCCGTGATGTTGGGTTGCCTTAGGTCAGGATATATAACGTTATAGACGCATGAAATATTACCACCGAGACGTAGGGACCGACACGCCTGGAATGTTGTCAAATGTTACATCCGAGATGTTAGGTTGCCTTAGGTTAGGATATATGACGTTATAGACGTATATACTGTTCCCTCCGAGAAGTAGGGTTCGACGGGCCAGGAATGTTGTCAAATATTGCATCCGAGGTGATAGGTCGCCTTAGGTTAGGATATATAACGTTATAGACGCATGTAATGTTACCACCGAGACGTGAGGACCGACACGCCTGGAATGTTGTCAAATGTTACATCCGACATGTTAGGTTGCCTTAGGTTAGGATATATGACGTTACAGACGTATATACTGTTCCCTCCGAGAAGTAGTGTTCGACAGGCCAGGAATGTTGTCAAATATTGCATCTGAGATGTTAGGTTGCCTTAGATTAGGATATATACCGTTATAGACGTATATACTGTTCCCTCCGAGAAGTAGGGTTTGACAGGCCAGGAATGTTGTCAAATATTGCATCCGAGATGTTAGGTTGCCTCAGGTAAGAATATATGACGTTATAGACGTATATACAGTTCCCTCCGAGAAGTAGGGTTCGACAGGCCAGGAATGTTGTCAAATTTTGCATTCGAGGTGTTAGGTTGCCTTAGGTTAGGATATATAACGTTATAGACGCATGTAATGTTACCACCGAGACGTAGGGACCGACACGCCTGGAATGTTGTCAAATGTTACATCCGAGATGTTAGGTTGCCTCAGGTTAGGATATATGACGTTATAGACGTATATACTGTACCCTCCGAGAAGTACGGTTCGACAGGCCAGGAATGTTGTCAAATATCGCATCCGAGATGTTAGGTTGCCTTAGGTTAGGATATATAACGTTATAGACGCATGTAATGTTACCACCGAGACGTAGGGACCGACACGCCTGGCATATTGTCAAATGTTACATCCGAGATGTTAGGTTGCCTTAGGTTAGGATATATGACGTTACAGACGTATATACTGTTCCCTCCGGGAAGTAGGGTTCGACAGGCCAGGAATGTTGTCAAATATTGCATCCGAGATGTTAGGTGGCCTTAGATTAGGATATACAACGTTATAGACGCATATAATGTTCCCACCGAGAAGTAGGTCCGACACGCCTGGAATGTTGTAGAATATTACATCTGAGATGTAAGGTTGCCTTAGGTTAGGATATATAACGTTATGGACGCATATAATGTTCCCACCGAGAAATAGGTCCGACACGCCTGGAATGTTGTAGAATATTACATCTGAGATGTAAGGTTGCCTTAGGTTAGGATATATAACGTTATGGACGTATATACTGTTCCCACCGAGAAGTAGGTTCCGAAACGGCAGGAATGTTGTCAAATATTACATCCGAGTTGTTACGTTGCCGTTATAAACGCATTAATGTTACCACCGAGACGTAGGGACCGACACGCCTGGAATGTTGTCAAATGTGACATCCGAGATGTTAGGTTGCCTTAGGTTAGGATATATATCGTTATAGACGTATATACTGTTCCCACCGAGAGGTAGGGTTCGACAGGCCAGGAATGGTGTCAAATATTGCATCCGAGATGTTAGGTTGCCTTAGGTTAGGATATATAACGTTATAGACGCATGTAACGTTACCTCCGACACGTAGGGACCGACACGCCTGGAATGTTGTCAAATGTTACATCCGAGATGTTAGGTTGCCTTATGTTAGGATATATGACGCTACAGACGTATATACTGTTCCCTCCGAGAAGTAGGGTTCGACAGGCCAGGAATGTTGTCAAATATTGCATCCGAGATGTTAGGTTGCCTTAGGTTAGGATATATAACGTTATAGACGCATGTAATGTTACCACCGAGACGTAGGGACCGACACGCCTAGAATGTTGTCAAATGTTACATCCGAGATGTTAGGTTGCCTCAGGTTAGGATGTATGACGTTATAGACGTATATACTGTTCCCTCCGAGAAGTACGGTTCGACAGGCCAGGAATGTTGTCAAATATTGCATCCGAGATGTCAGGTTGCCTTAGGTTAGGATATATAACGTTATAGACGTATATACTGTTCCCTCTGAGAAGTAGGGTTCGACAGGCCAAGAATGTTGTCAAATATTGCACCCGAGATGTTAGGTTGCCTTAGATTAGGATATATACCGTTATAGACGCATGTAATGTTACCACCGAGACGTAGGGACCGACACGCCTGGAATGTTGTCAAATGTTACATCCGAGATGTTAGGTTGCCTCAGGTTAGGATATATGACGTTATAGACGTATATACTGTTCCCTCCGAGAAGTAGGGTTCGACGGGCCAGGAATGTTGTCAAATATTGCATCCGAGATGTTAGGCTGCCTTAGGTTAGGATATATGACGTTATTGACGTATATACTGTTCCCTCCGAGAAGTAGGGTTCGACGGGCCAGGAATGTTGTCAAATATTTCATCCGAGATGATAGGTCGCCTTAGGTTAGGATATATAACGTTATAGACGCATGTAATGTTACCACCGAGACGTAGGGACCGACACGCCTGGAATGTTGTCAAATGTTACATCCGAGATGTTAGGTTGCCTCAGGTTAGGATATATGACGTTATAGACGTATATACTGTTCCCTCCGAGAAGTACGGTTCGACAGGCCAGGAATGTTGTCAAATATCGCATCCGAGATGTTAGGTTGCCTTAGGTTAGGATATATAACGTTATAGACGCATGTAATGTTCCCACCGAGACGTAGGGACCGACACGCCTGGAATGTTGTCAAATGTTACATCCGAGATGTTAGGTTGCCTTAGGTTAGGATACATGACGTTACAGACGTATATACTGTTCCCTCCGGGAAGTAGGGACCGACACGCCTGGAATGTTGTCAAATGTGACATCCGAGATGTTAGGTTGCCTTAGGTTAGGATATATGACGTTACAGACGTATATACTGTTCCCTCCGAGAAGTAGGGTTCGACGGGCCAGGAATGTTCTCAAATATTGCATCCGAGATGTTAGGTTGCCTTAGATTAGGATATATATCGTTATAGACGCATGTAATGTTACCACCGAGACGTAGGGACCGACACGCCTGGAATGTTGTCAAATGTAACATCCGAGATGTTAGGTTGCCTCAGGTTAGGATATATGACGTTATAGACGCATATACTGTTCCCTCCGAGAAGTAGGGTTCGACGGGCCAGGAATGTTGTCAAATGTTACATCCGAGATGTTACGTTGCCTTAGGTTAGGATATATGACGTTATTGACGTATATACTGTTCCCTCCGAGAAGTAGGGTTCGACGGGCCAGGAATGTTGTCAAATATTTCATCCGAGATGATAGGTCGCCTTAGGTTAGGATATATAACGTTATAGACGCATGTAATGTTACCACCGAGACGTAGGGACCGACACGCCTGGAATGTTGTCAAATGTTACATCCGAGATGTTAGGTTGCCTCAGGTTAGGATATATGACGTTATAGACGTATATACTGTTCCCTCCGAGAAGTAGGGTTCGACAGGCCAGGAATGTTGTCAAATATTGCATCCGAGATGTTAGGTTGCCTTAGATTATGATATATACCGTTATAGACGCATATAATGTTCCCACCGAGAAGTAGGGTCCGACACGCCTGGAAGGTTGTAGAATATTACATCCGAGATGTCAGGTTGCCTTAGGTTAGGATATATACCGTTATAGACATACATACTGTTCCCTCCGAGAAGTAGGGTTCGACAGGCTAGGAATGTTGTCAAATATAGCATCCGTGATGTTGGGTTGCCTTAGGTCAGGATATATAACGTTATAGACGCATGTAATATTACCACCGAGACGTAGGGACCGACACGCCTGGAATGTTGTCAAATGTTACATCCGAGATGTTAGGTTGCCTTAGGTTAGGATATATGACGTTATAGACGTATATACTGTTCCCTCCGAGAAGTAGGGTTCGACGGGCCAGGAATGTTGTCAAATATTGCATCCGAGGTGATAGGTCGCCTTAGGTTAGGATATATAACGTTATAGACGCATGTAATGTTACCACCGAGACGTGAGGACCGACACGCCTGGAATGTTGTCAAATGTTACATCCGACATGTTAGGTTGCCTTAGGTTAGGATATATGACGTTACAGACGTATATACTGTTCCCTCCGAGAAGTAGTGTTCGACAGGCCAGGAATGTTGTCAAATATTGCATCTGAGATGTTAGGTTGCCTTAGATTAGGATATATACCGTTATAGACGTATATACTGTTCCCTCCGAGAAGTAGGGTTTGACAGGCCAGGAATGTTGTCAAATATTGCATCCGAGATGTTAGGTTGCCTCAGGTAAGAATATATGACGTTATAGACGTATATACAGTTCCCTCCGAGAAGTAGGGTTCGACAGGCCAGGAATGTTGTCAAATTTTGCATTCGAGGTGTTAGGTTGCCTTAGGTTAGGATATATAACGTTATAGACGCATGTAATGTTACCACCGAGACGTAGGGACCGACACGCCTGGAATGTTGTCAAATGTTACATCCGAGATGTTAGGTTGCCTCAGGTTAGGATATATGACGTTATAGACGTATATACTGTACCCTCCGAGAAGTACGGTTCGACAGGCCAGGAATGTTGTCAAATATCGCATCCGAGATGTTAGGTTGCCTTAGGTTAGGATATATAACGTTATAGACGCATGTAATGTTACCACCGAGACGTAGGGACCGACACGCCTGGCATGTTGTCAAATGTTACATCCGAGATGTTAGGTTGCCTTAGGTTAGGATATATGACGTTACAGACGTATATACTGTTCCCTCCGGGAAGTAGGGTTCGACAGGCCAGGAATGTTGTCAAATATTGCATCCGAGATGTTAGGTGGCCTTAGATTAGGATATACAACGTTATAGACGGATATAATGTTCCCACCGAGAAGTAGGTCCGACACGCCTGGAATGTTGTAGAATATTACATCTGAGATGTAAGGTTGCCTTAGGTTAGGATATATAACGTTATGGACGCATATAATGTTCCCACCGAGAAATAGGTCCGACACGCCTGGAATGTTGTAGAATATTACATCTGAGATGTAAGGTTGCCTTAGGTTAGGATATATAACGTTATGGACGTATATACTGTTCCCACCGAGAAGTAGGTTCCGAAACGGCAGGAATGTTGTCAAATATTACATCCGAGTTGTTACGTTGCCGTTATAAACGCATTAATGTTACCACCGAGACGTAGGGACCGACACGCCTGGAATGTTGTCAAATGTGACATCCGAGATGTTAGGTTGCCTTAGGTTAGGATATATATCGTTATAGACGTATATACTGTTCCCACCGAGAGGTAGGGTTCGACAGGCCAGGAATGGTGTCAAATATTGCATCCGAGATGTTAGGTTGCCTTAGGTTAGGATATATAACGTTATAGACGCATGTAACGTTACCTCCGACACGTAGGGACCGACACGCCTGGAATGTTGTCAAATGTTACATCCGAGATGTTAGGTTGCCTTATGTTAGGATATATGACGCTACAGACGTATATACTGTTCCCTCCGAGAAGTAGGGTTCGACAGGCCAGGAATGTTGTCAAATATTGCATCCGAGATGTTAGGTTGCCTTAGGTTAGGATATATAACGTTATAGACGCATGTAATGTTACCACCGAGACGTAGGGACCGACACGCCTAGAATGTTGTCAAATGTTACATCCGAGATGTTAGGTTGCCTCAGGTTAGGATGTATGACGTTATAGACGTATATACTGTTCCCTCCGAGAAGTACGGTTCGACAGGCCAGGAATGTTGTCAAATATTGCATCCGAGATGTCAGGTTGCCTTAGGTTAGGATATATAACGTTATAGACGTATATACTGTTCCCTCTGAGAAGTAGGGTTCGACAGGCCAAGAATGTTGTCAAATATTGCACCCGAGATGTTAGGTTGCCTTAGATTAGGATATATACCGTTATAGACGCATGTAATGTTACCACCGAGACGTAGGGACCGACACGCCTGGAATGTTGTCAAATGTTACATCCGAGATGTTAGGTTGCCTCAGGTTAGGATATATGACGTTATAGACGTATATACTGTTCCCTCCGAGAAGTAGGGTTCGACGGGCCAGGAATGTTGTCAAATATTGCATCCGAGATGTTAGGCTGCCTTAGGTTAGGATATATGACGTTATTGACGTATATACTGTTCCCTCCGAGAAGTAGGGTTCGACGGGCCAGGAATGTTGTCAAATATTTCATCCGAGATGATAGGTCGCCTTAGGTTAGGATATATAACGTTATAGACGCATGTAATGTTACCACCGAGACGTAGGGACCGACACGCCTGGAATGTTGTCAAATGTTACATCCGAGATGTTAGGTTGCCTCAGGTTAGGATATATGACGTTATAGACGTATATACTGTTCCCTCCGAGAAGTACGGTTCGACAGGCCAGGAATGTTGTCAAATATCGCATCCGAGATGTTAGGTTGCCTTAGGTTAGGATATATAACGTTATAGACGCATGTAATGTTCCCACCGAGACGTAGGGACCGACACGCCTGGAATGTTGTCAAATGTTACATCCGAGATGTTAGGTTGCCTTAGGTTAGGATACATGACGTTACAGACGTATATACTGTTCCCTCCGGGAAGTAGGGACCGACACGCCTGGAATGTTGTCAAATGTTACATCCGAGATGTTAGGTTGCCTCAGGTTAGGATATATGACGTTATAGACGTATATACTGTTCCCTCCGAGAAGTAGGGTTCGACAGGCCAGGAATGTTGTCAAATATTGCATCCGAGATGTTAGGTTGCCTTAGATTATGATATATACCGTTATAGACGCATATAATGTTCCCACCGAGAAGTAGGGTCCGACACGCCTGGAAGGTTGTAGAATATTACATCCGAGATGTCAGGTTGCCTTAGGTTAGGATATATACCGTTATAGACATACATACTGTTCCCTCCGAGAAGTAGGGTTCGACAGGCTAGGAATGTTGTCAAATATAGCATCCGTGATGTTGGGTTGCCTTAGGTCAGGATATATAACGTTATAGACGCATGTAATATTACCACCGAGACGTAGGGACCGACACGCCTGGAATGTTGTCAAATGTTACATCCGAGATGTTAGGTTGCCTTAGGTTAGGATATATGACGTTATAGACGTATATACTGTTCCCTCCGAGAAGTAGGGTTCGACGGGCCAGGAATGTTGTCAAATATTGCATCCGAGGTGATAGGTCGCCTTAGGTTAGGATATATAACGTTATAGACGCATGTAATGTTACCACCGAGACGTGAGGACCGACACGCCTGGAATGTTGTCAAATGTTACATCCGACATGTTAGGTTGCCTTAGGTTAGGATATATGACGTTACAGACGTATATACTGTTCCCTCCGGGACGTAGGGTTCGACAGGCCAGGAATGTTGTCAAATATTGCATCCGAGATGTTAGGTGGCCTTAGATTAGGATATACAACGTTATAGACGCATATAATGTTCCCACCGAGAAGTAGGTCCGACACGCCTGGAATGTTGTAGAATATTACATGTGAGATGTAAGGTTGCCTTAGGTTAGGATATATAACGTTATGGACGCATATAATGTTCCCACCGAGAAGTAGGTCCGACACGCCTGGAATGTTGTAGAATATTACATCTGAGATGTAAGGTTGCCTTAGGTTAGGATATATAACGTTATGGACGTATATACTGTTCCCACCGAGAAGTAGGTTCCGAAACGGCAGGAATGTTGTCAAATATTACATCCGAGTTGTTACGTTGCCGTTATAAACGCATTAATGTTACCACCGAGACGTAGGGACCGACACGCCTGGAATGTTGTCAAATGTGACATCCGAGATGTTAGGTTGCCTTAGGTTAGGATATATATCGTTATAGACGTATATACTGTTCCCACCGAGAGGTAGGGTTCGACAGGCCAGGAATGTTGTCAAATATTGCATCCGAGATGTTAGGTTGCCTTAGGTTAGGATATATAACGTTATAGACGCATGTAACGTTACCTCCGACACGTAGGGACCGACACGCCTGGAATGTTGTCAAATGTTACATCCGAGATGTTAGGTTGCCTTATGTTAGGATATATGACGCTACAGACGTATATACTGTTCCCTCCGAGAAGTAGGGTTCGACAGGCCAGGAATGTTGTCAAATATTGCATCCGAGATGTTAGGTTGCCTTAGGTTAGGATATATAACGTTATAGACGCATGTAATGTTACCACCGAGACGTAGGGACCGACACGCCTGGAATGTTGTCAAATATTGCACCCGAGATGTTAGGTTGCCTTAGATTAGGATATATACCGTTATAGACGCATGTAATGTTACCACCGAGACGTAGGGACCGACACGCCTGGAATGTTGTCAAATGTTACATCCGAGATGTTAGGTTGCCTCAGGTTAGGATATATGACGTTATAGACGTATATACTGTTCCCTCCGAGAAGTAGGGTTCGACGGGCCAGGAATGTTGTCAAATATTGCATCCGAGATGTTAGGTTGCCTTAGATTAGGATATATATCGTTATAGACGCATGTAATGTTACCACCGAGACGTAGGGACCGACACGCCTGGAATGTTGTCAAATGTAACATCCGAGATGTTAGGTTGCCTCAGGTTAGGATATATGACGTTATAGACGCATATACTGTTCCCTCCGAGAAGTAGGGTTCGACGGGCCAGGAATGTTGTCAAATGTTACATCCGAGATGTTACGTTGCCTTAGGTTAGGATATATGACGTTATTGACGTATATACTGTTCCCTCCGAGAAGTAGGGTTCGACGGGCCAGGAATGTTGTCAAATATTTCATCCGAGATGATAGGTCGCCTTAGGTTAGGATATATAACGTTATAGACGCATGTAATGTTACCACCGAGACGTAGGGACCGACACGCCTGGAATGTTGTCAAATGTTACATCCGAGATGTTAGGTTGCCTCAGGTTAGGATATATGACGTTATAGACGTATATACTGTTCCCTCCGAGAAGTACGGTTCGACAGGCCAGGAATGTTGTCAAATATCGCATCCGAGATGTTAGGTTGCCTTAGGTTAGGATATATAACGTTATAGACGCATGTAATGTTACCACCGAGACGTAGGGACCGACACGCCTGGAATGTTGTCAAATGTTACATCCGAGATGTTAGGTTGCCTTAGGTTAGGATACATGACGTTACAGACGTATATACTGTTCCCTCCGGGAAGTAGGGACCGACACGCCTGGAATGTTGTCAAATGTGACATCCGAGATGTTAGGTTGCCTTAGGTTAGGATATATGACGTTACAGACGTATATACTGTTCCCTCCGAGAAGTAGGGTTCGACAGGCCAGGAATGTTGTCAAATATTGCATCCGAGATGTTAGGTTGCCTTAGATTATGATATATACCGTTATAGACGCATATAATGTTCCCACCGAGAAGTAGGGTCCGACACGCCTGGAAGGTTGTAGAATATTACATCCGAGATGTCAGGTTGCCTTAGGTTAGGATATATACCGTTATAGACATACATACTGTTCCCTCCGAGAAGTAGGGTTCGACAGGCTAGGAATGTTGTCAAATATAGCATCAGTGATGTTGGGTTGCCTTAGGTCAGGATATATAACGTTATAGACGCATGTAATATTACCACCGAGACGTAGGGACCGACACGCCTGGAATGTTGTCAAATGTTACATCCGAGATGTTAGGTTGCCTTAGGTTAGGATATATGACGTTATAGACGTATATACTGTTCCCTCCGAGAAGTACGGTTCGACAGGCCAGGAATGTTGTCAAATATCGCATCCGAGATGTTAGGTTGCCTTAGGTTAGGATATATAACGTTATAGACGCATGTAATGTTACCACCGAGACGTAGGGACCGACACGCCTGGAATGTTGTCAAATGTTACATCCGAGATGTTAGGTTGCCTTAGGTTAGGATACATGACGTTACAGACGTATATACTGTTCCCTCCGGGAAGTAGGGACCGACACGCCTGGAATGTTGTCAAATGTGACATCCGAGATGTTAGGTTGCCTTAGGTTAGGATATATGACGTTACAGACGTATATACTGTTCCCTCCGAGAAGTAGGGTTCGACAGGCCAGGAATGTTGTCAAATATTGCATCCGAGATGTTAGGTTGCCTTAGATTATGATATATACCGTTATAGACGCATATAATGTTCCCACCGAGAAGTAGGGTCCGACACGCCTGGAAGGTTGTAGAATATTACATCCGAGATGTCAGGTTGCCTTAGGTTAGGATATATACCGTTATAGACATACATACTGTTCCCTCCGAGAAGTAGGGTTCGACAGGCTAGGAATGTTGTCAAATATAGCATCCGTGATGTTGGGTTGCCTTAGGTCAGGATATATAACGTTATAGACGCATGTAATATTACCACCGAGACGTAGGGACCGACACGCCTGGAATGTTGTCAAATGTTACATCCGAGATGTTAGGTTGCCTTAGGTTAGGATATATGACGTTATAGACGTATATACTGTTCCCTCCGAGAAGTAGGGTTCGACGGGCCAGGAATGTTGTCAAATATTGCATCCGAGGTGATAGGTCGCCTTAGGTTAGGATATATAACGTTATAGACGCATGTAATGTTACCACCGAGACGTAGGGACCGACACGCCTGGAATGTTGTCAAATGTTACATCCGACATGTTAGGTTGCCTTAGGTTAGGATATATGACGTTACAGACGTATATACTGTTCCCTCCGAGAAGTAGTGTTCGACAGGCCAGGAATGTTGTCAAATATTGCATCTGAGATGTTAGGTTGCCTTAGATTAGGATATATACCGTTATAGACGTATATACTGTTCCCTCCGAGAAGTAGGGTTTGACAGGCCAGGAATGTTGTCAAATATTGCATCCGAGATGTTAGGTTGCCTCAGGTAAGAATATATGACGTTATAGACGTATATACAGTTCCCTCCGAGAAGTAGGGTTCGACAGGCCAGGAATGTTGTCAAATTTTGCATTCGAGGTGTTAGGTTGCCTTAGGTTAGGATATATAACGTTATAGACGCATGTAATGTTACCACCGAGACGTAGGGACCGACACGCCTGGAATGTTGTCAAATGTTACATCCGAGATGTTAGGTTGCCTCAGGTTAGGATATATGACGTTATAGA
Source organism: Xylocopa violacea (assembly GCA_963969225.1). Classification (NCBI taxonomy): domain Eukaryota; kingdom Metazoa; phylum Arthropoda; class Insecta; order Hymenoptera; family Apidae; genus Xylocopa; species Xylocopa violacea. The sequence goes on from CAXAJV010000004.1 coordinate 19,108,833, forward strand.
CGTATATACTGTTCCCTCCGAGAAGTACGGTTCGACAGGCCAGGAATGTTGTCAAATATTGCATCCGAGATGTCAGGTTGCCTTATGTTAGGATATATAACGTTATAGACGTATATACTGTTCCCTCTGAGAAGTAGGGTTCGACAGGCCAGGAATGTTGTCAAATATTGCACCCGAGATGTTAGGTTGCCTTAGATTAGGATATATACCGTTATAGACGCATGTAATGTTACCACCGAGACGTAGGGACCGACACGCCTGGAATGTTGTCAAATGTTACATCCGAGATGTTAGGTTGCCTCAGGTTAGGATATATGACGTTATAGACGTATATACTGTTCCCTCCGAGAAGTAGGGTTCGACGGGCCAGGAATGTTGTCAAATATTGCATCCGAGATGTTAGGTCGCCTTAGGTTAGGATATATAACGTTATAGACGCATGTAATGTTACCACCGAGACGTAGGGACCGACACGCCTGGAATGTTGTCAAATGTTACATCCGAGATGTTAGGTTGCCTTAGGTTAGGATATATGACGTTACAGACGTATATACTGTTCCCTCCGAGAAGTAGGGTTCGACAGGCCAGGAATGTTGTCAAATATTGCATCCGAGATGTTAGGTTGCCTTAGATTATGATATATACCGTTATAGACGCATATAATGTTCCCACCGAGAAGTAGGGTCCGACACGCCTGGAAGGTTGTAGAATATTACATCCGAGATGTCAGGTTGCCTTAGGTTAGGATATATGACGTTACAGACGTATATACAGTTCCCTCCGAGAAGTAGGATTCGACAGGCCAGGAATGTTGTCAAATATTGCATCCGAGATGTTAGGTTGCCTTAGATTATGATATATACCGTTATAGACGTATATACTGTTCCTACCGAGAAGTAGTGTTCGACAGGCCAGGAATGTTGTCAAATATTACATACGAGATGTTATGTGGCCTTAGGTTAGGATATATAACGTTATAGACGCATGTAATGTTACGACCGAGACGTAGGGACCGACACGCCTGGAATGTTGTAAAATGTTACATCCGAGATGTTATGTGGCCTTAGGTTAGGATATATAACGTTATAGACGCATGTAATGTTACCACCGAGACGTAGGGACCGACACGCCTGGAATGTTGACAAATGTTACATCCGAGATGTTAGGTTGTCTTAGGTTAGGATATATGACGTTATAGACGTATATACTGTTCCCTCCGGATGGTAGGGTTCGACAGGCCAGGAATGTTGTCAAATATTGCATCCGAGATTTTAGGTTGCCTTAGGTTAGGATATATAACCTTATAGACGCATGTAATGTTACCACCGAGACGTAGGGACCGACACGCCTGGAATGTTGTCAAATGTTACATCCGAGATGTTAGGTTGCCTTAGGTTAGGATATATGACGTTACAGACGTATATACTGTTCCCTCCGGGAAGTAGGGTTCGACAGGCCAGGAATGTTGTCAAATATTGCATCCGAGATGTTAGGTGGCCTTAGATTAGGATATACAACGTTATAGACGCATATAATGTTCCCACCGAGAAGTAGGTCCGACACGCCTGGAATGTTGTAGAATATTACATCTGAGATGTAAGGTTGCCTTAGGTTAGGATATATAACGTTATGGACGCATATAATGTTCCCACCGAGAAGTAGGTCCGACACGCCTGGAATGTTGTAGAATATTACATCTGAGATGTAAGGTTGCCTTAGGCTAGGATATATAACGTTATGGACGTATATACTGTTCCCACCGAGAAGTAGGTTCCGAAACGGCAGGAATGTTGTCAAATATTACATCCGAGTTGTTACGTTGCCGTTATAAACGCATTAATGTTACCACCGAGACGTAGGGACCGACACGCCTGGAATGTTGTCAAATGTTACATCCGAGATGTTAGGTTGCCTCAGGTTAGGATATATGACGTTATAGACGTATATACTGTTCCCTCCGAGAAGTAGGGTTCGACGGGCCAGGAATGTTGTCAAATATTGCATCCGAGATGTTAGGTTGCCTTAGATTAGGATATATATCGTTATAGACGCATGTAATGTTACCACCGAGACGTAGGGACCGACACGCCTGGAATGTTGTCAAATGTAACATCCGAGATGTTAGGTTGCCTCAGGTTAGGATATATGACGTTATAGACGCATATACTGTTCCCTCCGAGAAGTAGGGTTCGACGGGCCAGGAATGTTGTCAAATGTTACATCCGAGATGTTACGTTGCCTTAGGTTAGGATATATGACGTTATTGACGTATATACTGTTCCCTCCGAGAAGTAGGGTTCGACGGGCCAGGAATGTTGTCAAATATTTCATCCGAGATGATAGGTCGCCTTAGGTTAGGATATATAACGTTATAGACGCATGTAATGTTACCACCGAGACGTAGGGACCGACACGCCTGGAATGTTGTCAAATGTTACATCCGAGATGTTAGGTTGCCTCAGGTTAGGATATATGACGTTATAGACGTATATACTGTTCCCTCCGAGAAGTACGGTTCGACAGGCCAGGAATGTTGTCAAATATCGCATCCGAGATGTTAGGTTGCCTTAGGTTAGGATATATAACGTTATAGACGCATGTAATGTTACCACCGAGACGTAGGGACCGACACGCCTGGAATGTTGTCAAATGTTACATCCGAGATGTTAGGTTGCCTTAGGTTAGGATACATGACGTTACAGACGTATATACTGTTCCCTCCGGGAAGTAGGGACCGACACGCCTGGAATGTTGTCAAATGTGACATCCGAGATGTTAGGTTGCCTTAGGTTAGGATATATAACGTTATAGACGCATGTAATGTTACCACCGAGACGTAGGGACCGACACGCCTAGAATGTTGTCAAATGTTACATCCGAGATGTTAGGTTGCCTCAGGTTAGGATGTATGACGTTATAGACGTATATACTGTTCCCTCCGAGAAGTACGGTTCGACAGGCCAGGAATGTTGTCAAATATTGCATCCGAGATGTCAGGTTGCCTTAGGTTAGGATATATAACGTTATAGACGTATATACTGTTCCCTCTGAGAAGTAGGGTTCGACAGGCCAAGAATGTTGTCAAATATTGCACCCGAGATGTTAGGTTGCCTTAGATTAGGATATATACCGTTATAGACGCATGTAATGTTACCACCGAGACGTAGGGACCGACAGGCCTGGAATGTTGTCAAATGTTACATCCGAGATGTTAGGTTGCCTCAGGTTAGGATATATGACGTTATAGACGTATATACTGTTCCCTCCGAGAAGTAGGGTTCGACGGGCCAGGAATGTTGTCAAATATTGCATCCGAGATGTTAGGTTGCCTTAGATTAGGATATATATCGTTATAGACGCATGTAATGTTACCACCGAGACGTAGGGACCGACACGCCTGGAATGTTGTCAAATGTAACATCCGAGATGTTAGGTTGCCTCAGGTTAGGATATATGACGTTATAGACGCATATACTGTTCCCTCCGAGAAGTAGGGTTCGACGGGCCAGGAATGTTGTCAAATGTTACATCCGAGATGTTACGTTGCCTTAGGTTAGGATATATGACGTTATTGACGTATATACTGTTCCCTCCGAGAAGTAGGGTTCGACGGGCCAGGAATGTTGTCAAATATTTCATCCGAGATGATAGGTCGCCTTAGGTTAGGATATATAACGTTATAGACGCATGTAATGTTACCACCGAGACGTAGGGACCGACACGCCTGGAATGTTGTCAAATGTTACATCCGAGATGTTAGGTTGCCTCAGGTTAGGATATATGACGTTATAGACGTATATACTGTTCCCTCCGAGAAGTACGGTTCGACAGGCCAGGAATGTTGTCAAATATCGCATCCGAGATGTTAGGTTGCCTTAGGTTAGGATATATAACGTTATAGACGCATGTAATGTTACCACCGAGACGTAGGGACCGACACGCCTGGAATGTTGTCAAATGTTACATCCGAGATGTTAGGTTGCCTTAGGTTAGGATACATGACGTTACAGACGTATATACTGTTCCCTCCGGGAAGTAGGGACCGACACGCCTGGAATGTTGTCAAATGTGACATCCGAGATGTTAGGTTGCCTTAGGTTAGGATATATGACGTTACAGACGTATATACTGTTCCCTCCGAGAAGTAGGGTTCGACAGGCCAGGAATGTTGTCAAATATTGCATCCGAGATGTTAGGTTGCCTTAGATTATGATATATACCGTTATAGACGCATATAATGTTCCCACCGAGAAGTAGGGTCCGACACGCCTGGAAGGTTGTAGAATATTACATCCGAGATGTCAGGTTGCCTTAGGTTAGGATATATACCGTTATAGACATACATACTGTTCCCTCCGAGAAGTAGGGTTCGACAGGCTAGGAATGTTGTCAAATATAGCATCCGTGATGTTGGGTTGCCTTAGGTCAGGATATATAACGTTATAGACGCATGTAATATTACCACCGAGACGTAGGGACCGACACGCCTGGAATGTTGTCAAATGTTACATCCGAGATGTTAGGTTGCCTTAGATTAGGATATATACCGTTATAGACGTATATACTGTTCCCTCCGAGAAGTAGGGTTTGACAGGCCAGGAATGTTGTCAAATATTGCATCCGAGATGTTAGGTTGCCTCAGGTAAGAATATATGACGTTATAGACGTATATACAGTTCCCTCCGAGAAGTAGGGTTCGACAGGCCAGGAATGTTGTCAAATTTTGCATTCGAGGTGTTAGGTTGCCTTAGGTTAGGATATATAACGTTATAGACGCATGTAATGTTACCACCGAGACGTAGGGACCGACACGCCTGGAATGTTGTCAAATGTTACATCCGAGATGTTAGGTTGCCTCAGGTTAGGATATATGACGTTATAGACGTATATACTGTTCCCTCCGAGAAGTACGGTTCGACAGGACAGGAATGTTGTCAAATATTGCATCCGAGATGTCAGGTTGCCTTATGTTAGGATATATAACGTTATAGACGTATATACTGTTCCCTCTGAGAAGTAGGGTTCGACAGGCCAGGAATGTTGTCAAATATTGCACCCGAGATGTTAGGTTGCCTTAGATTAGGATATATACCGTTATAGACGCATGTAATGTTACCACCGAGACGTAGGGACCGACACGCCTGGAATGTTGTCAAATGTTACATCCGAGATGTTAGGTTGCCTCAGGTTAGGATATATGACGTTATAGACGTATATACTGTTCCCTCCGAGAAGTAGGGTTCGACGGGCCAGGAATGTTGTCAAATATTGCATCCGAGATGTTAGGTCGCCTTAGGTTAGGATATATAACGTTATAGACGCATGTAATGTTACCACCGAGACGTAGGGACCGACACGCCTGGAATGTTGTCAAATGTTACATCCGAGATGTTAGGTTGCCTTAGGTTAGGATATATGACGTTACAGACGTATATACTGTTCCCTCCGAGAAGTAGGGTTCGACAGGCCAGGAATGTTGTCAAATATTGCATCCGAGATGTTAGGTTGCCTTAGATTATGATATATACCGTTATAGACGCATATAATGTTCCCACCGAGAAGTAGGGTCCGACACGCCTGGAAGGTTGTAGAATATTACATCCGAGATGTTAGGTTGCCTTAGGTTAGGATATATGACGTTATAGACGTATATACTGTTCCCGCCGAGAGGTAGGGTTCGACACGCCAGGAATGTTGTCAAATATTACATAAGAGATGTTATGTGGCCTTAGGTTAGGATATATAACGTTATAGACGCATGTAATGTTACCACCGAGACGTAGGGACCGACACGCCTGGAATGTTGACAAATGTTACATCCGAGATGTTAGGTTGTCTTAGGTTAGGATATATGACGTTATAGACGTATATACTGTTCCCTCCGGATGGTAGGGTTCGACAGGCCAGGAATGTTGTCAAATATTGCATCCGAGATGTTAGGTTGCCTTAGGTTAGGATATATAACCTTATAGACGCATGTAATGTTACCACCGAGACGTAGGGACCGACACGCCTGGAATGTTGTCAAATGTTACATCCTTGATGTTAGGTTGTCTTAGGTTAGGATATATGACGTTACAGACGTATATAATGTTCCCCCCGAGAAGTAGGGTTCGACAGGCCAGGAATGTTGTCAAATATTGCATCCGAGATGTTAGGTTGCCTTAGATTAGGATATATGCCGTTATAGGCGCATGTAATGTTACCACCGAGACGTAGGGACCGACACGCCTGGAATGTTGTCAAATGTTACATCCGAGATGTTAGGTTGCCTTAGGTTAGGATATATGACGTTACAGACGTCTATACTGTTCCCTCGGGGAAGTAGGGTTCGACAGGACAGGAATGTTGTCAGATATTGCATCCGAGATGTTAGGTTGCCTTAGGTTAGGATATATGACGTTACAGACGTATATACTGTTCCCACCGAGAAGTAGGGTTCGACAGGCCAGGAATGTTGTCAAATATTGCATCCGAGATGTTAGGTTGCCTTAGATTATGATATATACCGTTATAGACGTATATACTGTTCCCTCCGAGAAGTAGGGTTCGACAGGCCAGGAATGTTGTCAAATATTGCATCCGAGATGTTAGGTTGCCTTAGATTAGAATATACAACGTTATAGACGCATATAATGTTCCCACCGAGAAGTAGGGTCCGACACGCCTGGAATGTTGTAGAATATTACATCCGAGATGTAAGGTTGCCTTAGGTTAGGATATATAACGTTATGGACGTATATACTGTTCCCACCGAGAAGTAGGGTCCGAAACGCCAGCAATGTTGTAAAATATTACATCCGAGTTGTTACGTTGCCTTTAGGCGCATTAATGTTACCACCGAGACGTAGGGACCGACACGCCTGGAATGTTGTCAAATGTGACATCCGAGATGTTAGGTTGCCTTAGGTTAGGATATATGACGTTATAGACGTATATACTGTTCCCTCCGGATGGTAGGGTTCGAGAGGCCAGGAATGTTGTCAAATATTGCATCCGAGATGTTAGGTTGCCTTAGGTTAGGATATATGACGTTATAGACGCATGTAATGTTACCACCGAGACGTAGGGACCGACACGCCTGGAATGTTGTCAAATGTTACATCCGAGATGTTAGGTTGCCTTAGGTTAGGATACATGACGTTACAGACGTATATACTGTTCCCTCCGGGAAGTAGGGACCGACACGCCTGGAATGTTGTCAAATGTGACATCCGAGATGTTAGGTTGCCTTAGGTTAGGATATATGACGTTACAGACGTATATACAGTTCCCTCCGAGAAGTAGGGTTCGACAGGCCAGGAATGTTGTCAAATATTGCATCCGAGATGTTAGGTTGCCTTAGATTATGATATATACCGTTATAGACGCATATAATGTTCCCACCGAGAAGTAGGGTCCGACACGCCTGGAAGGTTGTAGAATATTACATCCGAGATGTCAGGTTGCCTTAGGTTAGGATATATACCGTTATAGACATACATACTGTTCCCTCCGAGAAGTAGGGTTCGACAGGCTAGGAATGTTGTCAAATATAGCATCCGTGATGTTGGGTTGCCTTAGGTCAGGATATATAACGTTATAGACGCATGTAATATTACCACCGAGACGTAGGGACCGACACGCCTGGAATGTTGTCAAATGTTACATCCGAGATGTTAGGTTGCCTTAGGTTAGGATATATGACGTTATAGACGTATATACTGTTCCCTCCGAGAAGTAGGGTTCGACGGGCCAGGAATGTTGTCAAATATTGCATCCGAGGTGATAGGTCGCCTTAGGTTAGGATATATAACGTTATAGACGCATGTAATGTTACCACCGAGACGTAGGGACCGACACGCCTGGAATGTTGTCAAATGTTACATCCGACATGTTAGGTTGCCTTAGGTTAGGATATATGACGTTACAGACGTATATACTGTTCCCTCCGAGAAGTAGTGTTCGACAGGCCAGGAATGTTGTCAAATATTGCATCTGAGATGTTAGGTTGCCTTAGATTAGGATATATACCGTTATAGACGTATATACTGTTCCCTCCGAGAAGTAGGGTTTGACAGGCCAGGAATGTTGTCAAATATTGCATCCGAGATGTTAGGTTGCCTCAGGTAAGAATATATGACGTTATAGACGTATATACAGTTCCCTCCGAGAAGTAGGGTTCGACAGGCCAGGAATGTTGTCAAATTTTGCATTCGAGGTGTTAGGTTGCCTTAGGTTAGGATATATAACGTTATAGACGCATGTAATGTTACCACCGAGACGTAGGGACCGACACGCCTGGAATGTTGTCAAATGTTACATCCGAGATGTTAGGTTGCCTCAGGTTAGGATATATGACGTTATAGACGTATATACTGTTCCCTCCGAGAAGTACGGTTCGACAGGCCAGGAATGTTGTCAAATATTGCATCCGAGATGTCAGGTTGCCTTATGTTAGGATATATAACGTTATAGACGTATATACTGTTCCCTCTGAGAAGTAGGGTTCGACAGGCCAGGAATGTTGTCAAATATTGCACCCGAGATGTTAGGTTGCCTTAGATTAGGATATATAACCTTATAGACGCATGTAATGTTACCACCGAGAAGTAGGGTTCGACAGGCCAGGAATGTTGTCAAATATTGCATCCGAGATGTTAGGTTGCCTTAGATTAGAATATACAACGTTATAGACGCATATAATGTTCCCACCGAGAAGTAGGGTCCGACACGCCTGGAATGTTGTAGAATATTACATCCGAGATGTAAGGTTGCCTTAGGTTAGGATATATAACGTTATGGACGTATATACTGTTCCCACCGAGAAGTAGGGTCCGAAACGCCAGCAATGTTGTAAAATATTACATCCGAGTTGTTACGTTGCCTTTAGGCGCATTAATGTTACCACCGAGACGTAGGGACCGACACGCCTGGAATGTTGTCAAATGTGACATCCGAGATGTTAGGTTGCCTTAGGTTAGGATATATGACGTTATAGACGTATATACTGTTCCCTCCGGATGGTAGGGTTCGAGAGGCCAGGAATGTTGTCAAATATTGCATCCGAGATGTTAGGTTGCCTTAGGTTAGGATATATGACGTTATAGACGCATGTAATGTTACCACCGAGACGTAGGGACCGACACGCCTGGAATGTTGTCAAATGTTACATCCGAGATGTTAGGTTGCCTTAGGTTAGGATACATGACGTTACAGACGTATATACTGTTCCCTCCGGGAAGTAGGGACCGACACGCCTGGAATGTTGTCAAATGTGACATCCGAGATGTTAGGTTGCCTTAGGTTAGGATATATGACGTTACAGACGTATATACTGTTCCCTCCGAGAAGTAGGGTTCGACAGGCCAGGAATGTTGTCAAATATTGCATCCGAGATGTTAGGTTGCCTTAGATTATGATATATACCGTTATAGACGCATATAATGTTCCCACCGAGAAGTAGGGTCCGACACGCCTGGAAGGTTGTAGAATATTACATCCGAGATGTCAGGTTGCCTTAGGTTAGGATATATACCGTTATAGACATACATACTGTTCCCTCCGAGAAGTAGGGTTCGACAGGCTAGGAATGTTGTCAAATATAGCATCCGTGATGTTGGGTTGCCTTAGGTCAGGATATATAACGTTATAGACGCATGTAATATTACCACCGAGACGTAGGGACCGACACGCCTGGAATGTTGTCAAATGTTACATCCGAGATGTTAGGTTGCCTTAGGTTAGGATATATGACGTTATAGACGTATATACTGTTCCCTCCGAGAAGTAGGGTTCGACGGGCCAGGAATGTTGTCAAATATTGCATCCGAGGTGATAGGTCGCCTTAGGTTAGGATATATAACGTTATAGACGCATGTAATGTTACCACCGAGACGTAGGGACCGACACGCCTGGAATGTTGTCAAATGTTACATCCGACATGTTAGGTTGCCTTAGGTTAGGATATATGACGTTACAGACGTATATACTGTTCCCTCCGAGAAGTAGTGTTCGACAGGCCAGGAATGTTGTCAAATATTGCATCTGAGATGTTAGGTTGCCTTAGATTAGGATATATACCGTTATAGACGTATATACTGTTCCCTCCGAGAAGTAGGGTTTGACAGGCCAGGAATGTTGTCAAATATTGCATCCGAGATGTTAGGTTGCCTCAGGTAAGAATATATGACGTTATAGACGTATATACAGTTCCCTCCGAGAAGTAGGGTTCGACAGGCCAGGAATGTTGTCAAATTTTGCATTCGAGGTGTTAGGTTGCCTTAGGTTAGGATATATAACGTTATAGACGCATGTAATGTTACCACCGAGACGTAGGGACCGACACGCCTGGAATGTTGTCAAATGTTACATCCGAGATGTTAGGTTGCCTCAGGTTAGGATATATGACGTTATAGACGTATATACTGTTCCCTCCGAGAAGTACGGTTCGACAGGCCAGGAATGTTGTCAAATATTGCATCCGAGATGTCAGGTTGCCTTATGTTAGGATATATAACGTTATAGACGTATATACTGTTCCCTCTGAGAAGTAGGGTTCGACAGGCCAGGAATGTTGTCAAATATTGCACCCGAGATGTTAGGTTGCCTTAGATTAGGATATATACCGTTATAGACGCATGTAATGTTACCACCGAGACGTAGGGACCGACACGCCTGGAATGTTGTCAAATGTTACATCCGAGATGTTAGGTTGCCTCAGGTTAGGATATATGACGTTATAGACGTATATACTGTTCCCTCCGAGAAGTAGGGTTCGACGGGCCAGGAATGTTGTCAAATATTGCATCCGAGATGTTAGGTCGCCTTAGGTTAGGATATATAACGTTATAGACGCATGTAATGTTACCACCGAGACGTAGGGACCGACACGCCTGGAATGTTGTCAAATGTTACATCCGAGATGTTAGGTTGCCTTAGGTTAGGATATATGACGTTACAGACGTATATACTGTTCCCTCCGAGAAGTAGGGTTCGACAGGCCAGGAATGTTGTCAAATATTGCATCCGAGATGTTAGGTTGCCTTAGATTATGATATATACCGTTATAGACGCATATAATGTTCCCACCGAGAAGTAGGGTCCGACACGCCTGGAAGGTTGTAGAATATTACATCCGAGATGTCAGGTTGCCTTAGGTTAGGATATATGACGTTACAGACGTATATACAGTTCCCTCCGAGAAGTAGGGTTCGACAGGCCAGGAATGTTGTCAAATTTTGCATTCGAGGTGTTAGGTTGCCTTAGGTTAGGATATATAACGTTATAGACGCATGTAATGTTCCCACCAAGAAGTAGGTTCCGACACGCCTGGAAGGTTGTAGAATATTACATCCGAGATGGCAGGTTGCCTTAGGTTAGGATATATACCGTTAAAGACATATATACTGTTCCCTCCGAGAAGTAGGGTTCGACAGGCCAGGAATGTTGTCAAATATTGCATCCGAGATGATAGGTTGCCTTAGGTTAGGATATATAACGTTATAGACGCATGTAATGTTACCACCGAGACGTAGGGACCGTCACGCCTGGAAGGTTGTAGAATATTACATCCGAGATGTCAGGTTGCCTTAGGTTAGGATATATACCGTTATAGACATACATACTGTTCCCTCCGAGAAGTAGGGTTCGACAGACTAGGAATGTTGTCAAATATAGCATCCGTGATGTTGGGTTGCCTTAGGTCAGGATATATAACGTTATAGACGCATGTAATATTACCACCGAGACGTAGGGACCGACACGCCTGGAATGTTGTCAAATGTTACATCCGAGATGTTAGGTTGCCTTAGGTTAGGATATATGACGTTATAGACGTATATACTGTTCCCTCCGAGAAGTAGGGTTCGACGGGCCAGGAATGTTGTCAAATATTGCATCCGAGGTGATAGGTCGCCTTAGGTTAGGATATATAACGTTATAGACGCATGTAATGTTACCACCGAGACGTAGGGACCGACACGCCTGGAATGTTGTCAAATGTTACATCCGACATGTTAGGTTGCCTTAGGTTAGGATATATGACGTTACAGACGTATATACTGTTCCCTCCGAGAAGTAGTGTTCGACAGGCCAGGAATGTTGTCAAATATTGCATCTGAGATGTTAGGTTGCCTTAGATTAGGATATATACCGTTATAGACGTATATTCTGTTCCCTCCGAGAAGTAGGGTTTGACAGGCCAGGAATGTTGTCAAATATTGCATCCGAGATGTTAGGTTGCCTCAGGTAAGAATATATGACGTTATAGACGTATATACAGTTCCCTCCGAGAAGTAGGGTTCGACAGGCCAGGAATGTTGTCAAATTTTGCATTCGAGGTGTTAGGTTGCCTTAGGTTAGGATATATAACGTTATAGACGCATGTAATATTACCACCGAGACGTAGGGACCGACACGCCTGGAATGTTGTCAAATGTTACATCCGAGATGTTAGGTTGCCTCAGGTTAGGATATATGACGTTATAGACGTATATACTGTTCCCTCCGAGAAGTACGGTTCGACAGGCCAGGAATGTTGTCAAATATTGCATCCGAGATGTCAGGTTGCCTTATGTTAGGATATATAACGTTATAGACGTATATACTGTTCCCTCTGAGAAGTAGGGTTCGACAGGCCAGGAATGTTGTCAAATATTGCACCCGAGATGTTAGGTTGCCTTAGATTAGGATATATAACCTTATAGACGCATGTAATGTTACCACCGAGACGTAGGGACCGACACGCCTGGAATGTTGTCAAATGTTACATCCTTGATGTTAGGTTGTCTTAGGTTAGGATATATGACGTTACAGACGTATATAATGTTCCCCCCGAGAAGTAGGGTTCGACAGGCCAGGAATGTTGTCAAATATTGCATCCGAGATGTTAGGTTGCCTTAGATTAGGATATATGCCGTTATAGGCGCATGTAATGTTACCACCGAGACGTAGGGACCGACACGCCTGGAATGTTGTCAAATGTTACATCCGAGATGTTAGGTTGCCTTAGGTTAGGATATATGACGTTACAGACGTCTATACTGTTCCCTCGGGGAAGTAGGGTTCGACAGGCCAGGAATGTTGTCAGATATTGCATCCGAGATGTTAGGTTGCCTTAGGTTAGGATATATGACGTTACAGACGTATATACTGTTCCCACCGAGAAGTAGGGTTCGACAGGCCAGGAATGTTGTCAAATATTGCATCCGAGATGTTAGGTTGCCTTAGATTATGATATATACCGTTATAGACGTATATACTGTTCCCTCCGAGAAGTAGGGTTCGACAGGCCAGGAATGTTGTCAAATATTGCATCCGAGATGTTAGGTTGCCTTAGATTAGAATATACAACGTTATAGACGCATATAATGTTCCCACCGAGAAGTAGGGTCCGACACGCCTGGAATGTTGTAGAATATTACATCCGAGATGTAAGGTTGCCTTAGGTTAGGATATATAACGTTATGGACGTATATACTGTTCCCACCGAGAAGTAGGGTCCGAAACGCCAGCAATGTTGTAAAATATTACATCCGAGTTGTTACGTTGCCTTTAGGCGCATTAATGTTACCACCGAGACGTAGGGACCGACACGCCTGGAATGTTGTCAAATGTGACATCCGAGATGTTAGGTTGCCTTAGGTTAGGATATATGACGTTATAGACGTATATACTGTTCCCTCCGGATGGTAGGGTTCGAGAGGCCAGGAATGTTGTCAAATATTGCATCCGAGATATTAGGTTGCCTTAGGTTAGGATATATGACGTTATAGACGCATGTAATGTTACCACCGAGACGTAGGGACCGACACGCCTGGAATGTTGTCAAATGTTACATCCGAGATGTTAGGTTGCCTTAGGTTAGGATACATGACGTTACAGACGTATATACTGTTCCCTCCGGGAAGTAGGGCCGACACGCCTGGAATGTTGTCAAATGTGACATCCGAGATGTTAGGTTGCCTTAGGTTAGGATATATGACGTTACAGACGTATATACTGTTCCCTCCGAGAAGTAGGGTTCGACAGGCCAGGAATGTTGTCAAATATTGCATCCGAGATGTTAGGTTGCCTTAGATTATGATATATACCGTTATAGACGCATATAATGTTCCCACCGAGAAGTAGGGTCCGACACGCCTGGAAGGTTGTAGAATATTACATCCGAGATGTCAGGTTGCCTTAGGTTAGGATATATACCGTTATAGACATACATACTGTTCCCTCCGAGAAGTAGGGTTCGACAGGCTAGGAATGTTGTCAAATATAGCATCCGTGATGTTGGGTTGCCTTAGGTCAGGATATATAACGTTATAGACGCATGTAATATTACCACCGAGACGTAGGGACCGACACGCCTGGAATGTTGTCAAATGTTACATCCGAGATGTTAGGTTGCCTTAGGTTAGGATATATGACGTTACAGACGTATATACTGTTCCCTCCGGGAAGTAGGATTCGACAGGCCAGGAATGTTGTCAAATATTGCATCCGAGATGTTAGGTTGCCTTAGATTATGATATATACCGTTATAGACGTATATACTGTTCCTACCGAGAAGTAGTGTTCGACAGGCCAGGAATGTTGTCAAATATTACATACGAGATGTTATGTGGCCTTAGGTTAGGATATATAACGTTATAGACGCATGTAATGTTACGACCGAGACGTAGGGACCGACACGCCTGGAATGTTGTAAAATGTTACATCCGAGATGTTATGTGGTCTTAGGTTAGGATATATAACGTTATAGACGCATGTAATGTTACCACCGAGACGTAGGGACCGACACGCCTGGAATGTTGACAAATGTTACATCCGAGATGTTAGGTTGTCTTAGGTTAGGATATATGACGTTATAGACGTATATACTGTTCCCTCCGGATGGTAGGGTTCGACAGGCCAGGAATGTTGTCAAATATTGCATCCGAGATGTTAGGTTGCCTTAGGTTAGGATATATAACCTTATAGACGCATGTAATGTTACCACCGAGACGTAGGGACCGACACGCCTGGAATGTTGTCAAATGTTACATCCGAGATGTTAGGTTGCCTTAGGTTAGGATATATGACGTTACAGACGTATATACTGTTCCCTCCGGGAAGTAGGGTTCGACAGGCCAGGAATGTTGTCAAATATTGCATCCGAGATGTTAGGTGGCCTTAGATTAGGATATACAACGTTATAGACGCATATAATGTTCCCACCGAGAAGTAGGTCCGACACGCCTGGAATGTTGTAGAATATTACATCTGAGATGTAAGGTTGCCTTAGGTTAGGATATATAACGTTATGGACGCATATAATGTTCCCACCGAGAAGTAGGTCCGACACGCCTGGAATGTTGTAGAATATTACATCTGAGATGTAAGGTTGCCTTAGGCTAGGATATATAACGTTATGGACGTATATACTGTTCCCACCGAGAAGTAGGTTCCGAAACGGCAGGAATGTTGTCAAATATTACATCCGAGTTGTTACGTTGCCGTTATAAACGCATTAATGTTACCACCGAGACGTAGGGACCGACACGCCTGGAATGTTGTCAAATGTGACATCCGAGATGTTAGGTTGCCTTAGGTTAGGATATATATCGTTATAGACGTATATACTGTTCCCACCGAGAGGTAGGGTTCGACAGGCCAGGAATGTTGTCAAATATTGCATCCGAGATGTTAGGTTGCCTTAGGTTAGGATATATAACGTTATAGACGCATGTAACGTTACCTCCGACACGTAGGGACCGACACGCCTGGAATGTTGTCAAATGTTACATCCGAGATGTTAGGTTGCCTTATGTTAGGATATATGACGCTACAGACGTATATACTGTTCCCTCCGAGAAGTAGGGTTCGACAGGCCAGGAATGTTGTCAAATATTGCATCCGAGATGTTAGGTTGCCTTAGGTTAGGATATATAACGTTATAGACGCATGTAATGTTACCACCGAGACGTAGGGACCGACACGCCTAGAATGTTGTCAAATGTTACATCCGAGATGTTAGGTTGCCTCAGGTTAGGATGTATGACGTTATAGACGTATGTACTGTTCCCTCCGAGAAGTACGGTTCGACAGGCCAGGAATGTTGTCAAATATTGCATCCGAGATGTCAGGTTGCCTTAGGTTAGGATATATAACGTTATAGACGCATGTAATGTTACCACCGAGACGTAGGGACCGACACGCCTGGAATGTTGTCAAATGTTACATCCGAGATGTTAGGTTGCCTTAGGTTAGGATATATGACGTTACAGACGTATATACTGTTCCCTCCGAGAAGTAGGGTTCGACAGGCCAGGAATGTTGTCAAATATTGCATCCGAGATGTTAGGTTGCCTTAGATTATGATATATACCGTTATAGACGCATATAATGTTCCCACCGAGAAGTAGGGTCCGACACGCCTGGAAGGTTGTAGAATATTACATCCGAGATGTCAGGTTGCCTTAGGTTAGGATATATGACGTTACAGACGTATATACAGTTCCCTCCGAGAAGTAGGGTTCGACAGGCCAGGAATGTTGTCAAATTTTGCATTCGAGGTGTTAGGTTGCCTTAGGTTAGGATATATAACGTTATAGACGCATGTAATGTTCCCACCAAGAAGTAGGTTCCGACACGCCTGGAAGGTTGTAGAATATTACATCCGAGATGGCAGGTTGCCTTAGGTTAGGATATATACCGTTAAAGACATATATACTGTTCCCTCCGAGAAGTAGGGTTCGACAGGCCAGGAATGTTGTCAAATATTGCATCCGAGATGATAGGTTGCCTTAGGTTAGGATATATAACGTTATAGACGCATGTAATGTTACCACCGAGACGTAGGGACCGTCACGCCTGGAAGGTTGTAGAATATTACATCCGAGATGTCAGGTTGCCTTAGGTTAGGATATATACCGTTATAGACATACATACTGTTCCCTCCGAGAAGTAGGGTTCGACAGACTAGGAATGTTGTCAAATATAGCATCCGTGATGTTGGGTTGCCTTAGGTCAGGATATATAACGTTATAGACGCATGTAATATTACCACCGAGACGTAGGGACCGACACGCCTGGAATGTTGTCAAATGTTACATCCGAGATGTTAGGTTGCCTTAGGTTAGGATATATGACGTTATAGACGTATATACTGTTCCCTCCGAGAAGTAGGGTTCGACGGGCCAGGAATGTTGTCAAATATTGCATCCGAGGTGATAGGTCGCCTTAGGTTAGGATATATAACGTTATAGACGCATGTAATGTTACCACCGAGACGTAGGGACCGACACGCCTGGAATGTTGTCAAATGTTACATCCGACATGTTAGGTTGCCTTAGGTTAGGATATATGACGTTACAGACGTATATACTGTTCCCTCCGAGAAGTAGTGTTCGACAGGCCAGGAATGTTGTCAAATATTGCATCTGAGATGTTAGGTTGCCTTAGATTAGGATATATACCGTTATAGACGTATATTCTGTTCCCTCCGAGAAGTAGGGTTTGACAGGCCAGGAATGTTGTCAAATATTGCATCCGAGATGTTAGGTTGCCTCAGGTAAGAATATATGACGTTATAGACGTATATACAGTTCCCTCCGAGAAGTAGGGTTCGACAGGCCAGGAATGTTGTCAAATTTTGCATTCGAGGTGTTAGGTTGCCTTAGGTTAGGATATATAACGTTATAGACGCATGTAATATTACCACCGAGACGTAGGGACCGACACGCCTGGAATGTTGTCAAATGTTACATCCGAGATGTTAGGTTGCCTCAGGTTAGGATATATGACGTTATAGACGTATATACTGTTCCCTCCGAGAAGTACGGTTCGACAGGCCAGGAATGTTGTCAAATATTGCATCCGAGATGTCAGGTTGCCTTATGTTAGGATATATAACGTTATAGACGTATATACTGTTCCCTCTGAGAAGTAGGGTTCGACAGGCCAGGAATGTTGTCAAATATTGCACCCGAGATGTTAGGTTGCCTTAGATTAGGATATATAACCTTATAGACGCATGTAATGTTACCACCGAGACGTAGGGACCGACACGCCTGGAATGTTGTCAAATGTTACATCCTTGATGTTAGGTTGTCTTAGGTTAGGATATATGACGTTACAGACGTATATAATGTTCCCCCCGAGAAGTAGGGTTCGACAGGCCAGGAATGTTGTCAAATATTGCATCCGAGATGTTAGGTTGCCTTAGATTAGGATATATGCCGTTATAGGCGCATGTAATGTTACCACCGAGACGTAGGGACCGACACGCCTGGAATGTTGTCAAATGTTACATCCGAGATGTTAGGTTGCCTTAGGTTAGGATATATGACGTTACAGACGTCTATACTGTTCCCTCGGGGAAGTAGGGTTCGACAGGCCAGGAATGTTGTCAGATATTGCATCCGAGATGTTAGGTTGCCTTAGGTTAGGATATATGACGTTACAGACGTATATACTGTTCCCACCGAGAAGTAGGGTTCGACAGGCCAGGAATGTTGTCAAATATTGCATCCGAGATGTTAGGTTGCCTTAGATTATGATATATACCGTTATAGACGTATATACTGTTCCCTCCGAGAAGTAGGGTTCGACAGGCCAGGAATGTTGTCAAATATTGCATCCGAGATGTTAGGTTGCCTTAGATTAGAATATACAACGTTATAGACGCATATAATGTTCCCACCGAGAAGTAGGGTCCGACACGCCTGGAATGTTGTAGAATATTACATCCGAGATGTAAGGTTGCCTTAGGTTAGGATATATAACGTTATGGACGTATATACTGTTCCCACCGAGAAGTAGGGTCCGAAACGCCAGCAATGTTGTAAAATATTACATCCGAGTTGTTACGTTGCCTTTAGGCGCATTAATGTTACCACCGAGACGTAGGGACCGACACGCCTGGAATGTTGTCAAATGTGACATCCGAGATGTTAGGTTGCCTTAGGTTAGGATATATGACGTTATAGACGTATATACTGTTCCCTCCGGATGGTAGGGTTCGAGAGGCCAGGAATGTTGTCAAATATTGCATCCGAGATATTAGGTTGCCTTAGGTTAGGATATATGACGTTATAGACGCATGTAATGTTACCACCGAGACGTAGGGACCGACACGCCTGGAATGTTGTCAAATGTTACATCCGAGATGTTAGGTTGCCTTAGGTTAGGATACATGACGTTACAGACGTATATACTGTTCCCTCCGGGAAGTAGGGCCGACACGCCTGGAATGTTGTCAAATGTGACATCCGAGATGTTAGGTTGCCTTAGGTTAGGATATATGACGTTACAGACGTATATACTGTTCCCTCCGAGAAGTAGGGTTCGACAGGCCAGGAATGTTGTCAAATATTGCATCCGAGATGTTAGGTTGCCTTAGATTATGATATATACCGTTATAGACGCATATAATGTTCCCACCGAGAAGTAGGGTCCGACACGCCTGGAAGGTTGTAGAATATTACATCCGAGATGTCAGGTTGCCTTAGGTTAGGATATATACCGTTATAGACATACATACTGTTCCCTCCGAGAAGTAGGGTTCGACAGGCTAGGAATGTTGTCAAATATAGCATCCGTGATGTTGGGTTGCCTTAGGTCAGGATATATAACGTTATAGACGCATGTAATATTACCACCGAGACGTAGGGACCGACACGCCTGGAATGTTGTCAAATGTTACATCCGAGATGTTAGGTTGCCTTAGGTTAGGATATATGACGTTACAGACGTATATACTGTTCCCTCCGGGAAGTAGGATTCGACAGGCCAGGAATGTTGTCAAATATTGCATCCGAGATGTTAGGTTGCCTTAGATTATGATATATACCGTTATAGACGTATATACTGTTCCTACCGAGAAGTAGTGTTCGACAGGCCAGGAATGTTGTCAAATATTACATACGAGATGTTATGTGGCCTTAGGTTAGGATATATAACGTTATAGACGCATGTAATGTTACGACCGAGACGTAGGGACCGACACGCCTGGAATGTTGTAAAATGTTACATCCGAGATGTTATGTGGTCTTAGGTTAGGATATATAACGTTATAGACGCATGTAATGTTACCACCGAGACGTAGGGACCGACACGCCTGGAATGTTGACAAATGTTACATCCGAGATGTTAGGTTGTCTTAGGTTAGGATATATGACGTTATAGACGTATATACTGTTCCCTCCGGATGGTAGGGTTCGACAGGCCAGGAATGTTGTCAAATATTGCATCCGAGATGTTAGGTTGCCTTAGGTTAGGATATATAACCTTATAGACGCATGTAATGTTACCACCGAGACGTAGGGACCGACACGCCTGGAATGTTGTCAAATGTTACATCCGAGATGTTAGGTTGCCTTAGGTTAGGATATATGACGTTACAGACGTATATACTGTTCCCTCCGGGAAGTAGGGTTCGACAGGCCAGGAATGTTGTCAAATATTGCATCCGAGATGTTAGGTGGCCTTAGATTAGGATATACAACGTTATAGACGCATATAATGTTCCCACCGAGAAGTAGGTCCGACACGCCTGGAATGTTGTAGAATATTACATCTGAGATGTAAGGTTGCCTTAGGTTAGGATATATAACGTTATGGACGCATATAATGTTCCCACCGAGAAGTAGGTCCGACACGCCTGGAATGTTGTAGAATATTACATCTGAGATGTAAGGTTGCCTTAGGCTAGGATATATAACGTTATGGACGTATATACTGTTCCCACCGAGAAGTAGGTTCCGAAACGGCAGGAATGTTGTCAAATATTACATCCGAGTTGTTACGTTGCCGTTATAAACGCATTAATGTTACCACCGAGACGTAGGGACCGACACGCCTGGAATGTTGTCAAATGTGACATCCGAGATGTTAGGTTGCCTTAGGTTAGGATATATATCGTTATAGACGTATATACTGTTCCCACCGAGAGGTAGGGTTCGACAGGCCAGGAATGTTGTCAAATATTGCATCCGAGATGTTAGGTTGCCTTAGGTTAGGATATATAACGTTATAGACGCATGTAACGTTACCTCCGACACGTAGGGACCGACACGCCTGGAATGTTGTCAAATGTTACATCCGAGATGTTAGGTTGCCTTATGTTAGGATATATGACGCTACAGACGTATATACTGTTCCCTCCGAGAAGTAGGGTTCGACAGGCCAGGAATGTTGTCAAATATTGCATCCGAGATGTTAGGTTGCCTTAGGTTAGGATATATAACGTTATAGACGCATGTAATGTTACCACCGAGACGTAGGGACCGACACGCCTAGAATGTTGTCAAATGTTACATCCGAGATGTTAGGTTGCCTCAGGTTAGGATGTATGACGTTATAGACGTATGTACTGTTCCCTCCGAGAAGTACGGTTCGACAGGCCAGGAATGTTGTCAAATATTGCATCCGAGATGTCAGGTTGCCTTAGGTTAGGATATATAACGTTATAGACGTATATACTGTTCCCTCTGAGAAGTAGGGTTCGACAGGCCAAGAATGTTGTCAAATATTGCACCCGAGATGTTAGGTTGCCTTAGATTAGGATATATACCGTTATAGACGCATGTAATGTTACCACCGAGACGTAGGGACCGACACGCCTGGAATGTTGTCACTTGTTACATCCGAGATGTTAGGTTGCCTCAGGTTAGGATATATGACGTTATAGACGTATATACTGTTCCCTCCGAGAAGTAGGGTTCGACGGGCCAGGAATGTTGTCAAATATTGCATCCGAGATGTTAGGTTGCCTTAGATTAGGATATATATCGTTACAGACGCATGTAATGTTACCACCGAGACGTAGGGACCGACACGCCTGGAATGTTGTCAAATGTAACATCCGAGATGTTAGGTTGCCTCAGGTTAGGATATATGACGTTATAGACGCATATACTGTTCCCTCCGAGAAGTAGGGTTCGACGGGCCAGGAATGTTGTCAAATGTTACATCCGAGATGTTACGTTGCCTTAGGTTAGGATATATGACGTTATTGACGTATATACTGTTCCCTCCGAGAAGTAGGGTTCGACGGGCCAGGAATGTTGTCAAATATTTCATCCGAGATGATAGGTCGCCTTAGGTTAGGATATATAACGTTATAGACGCATGTAATGTTACCACCGAGACGTAGGGACCGACACGCCTGGAATGTTGTCAAATGTTACATCCGAGATGTTAGGTTGCCTCAGGTTAGGATATATGACGTTATAGACGTATATACTGTTCCCTCCGAGAAGTACGGTTCGACAGGCCAGGAATGTTGTCAAATATCGCATCCGAGATGTTAGGTTGCCTTAGGTTAGGATATATGACGTTATAGACGCATGTAATGTTACCACCGAGACGTAGGGACCGACACGCCTGGAATGTTGTCAAATGTTACATCCGAGATGTTAGGTTGCCTTAGGTTAGGATACATGACGTTACAGACGTATATACTGTTCCCTCCGGGAAGTAGGGACCGACACGCCTGGAATGTTGTCAAATGTGACATCCGAGATGTTAGGTTGCCTTAGGTTAGGATATATGACGTTACAGACGTATATACTGTTCCCTCCGAGAAGTAGGGTTCGACAGGCCAGGAATGTTGTCAAATATTGCATCCGAGATGTTAGGTTGCCTTAGATTATGATATATACCGTTATAGACGCATATAATGTTCCCACCGAGAAGTAGGGTCCGACACGCCTGGAAGGTTGTAGAATATTACATCCGAGATGTCAGGTTGCCTTAGGTTAGGATATATACCGTTATAGACATACATACTGTTCCCTCCGAGAAGTAGGGTTCGACAGGCTAGGAATGTTGTCAAATATAGCATCCGTGATGTTGGGTTGCCTTAGGTCAGGATATATAACGTTATAGACGCATGTAATATTACCACCGAGACGTAGGGACCGACACGCCTGGAATGTTGTCAAATGTTACATCCGAGATGTTAGGTTGCCTTAGGTTAGGATATATGACGTTATAGACGTATATACTGTTCCCTCCGAGAAGTAGGGTTCGACGGGCCAGGAATGTTGTCAAATATTGCATCCGAGGTGATAGGTCGCCTTAGGTTAGGATATATAACGTTATAGACGCATGTAATGTTACCACCGAGACGTAGGGACCGACACGCCTGGAATGTTGTCAAATGTTACATCCGACATGTTAGGTTGCCTTAGGTTAGGATATATGACGTTACAGACGTATATACTGTTCCCTCCGAGAAGTAGTGTTCGACAGGCCAGGAATGTTGTCAAATATTGCATCTGAGATGTTAGGTTGCCTTAGATTAGGATATATACCGTTATAGACGTATATACTGTTCCCTCCGAGAAGTAGGGTTTGACAGGCCAGGAATGTTGTCAAATATTGCATCCGAGATGTTAGGTTGCCTCAGGTAAGAATATATGACGTTATAGACGTATATACAGTTCCCTCCGAGAAGTAGGGTTCGACTGGCCAGGAATGTTGTCAAATTTTGCATTCGAGGTGTTAGGTTGCCTTAGGTTAGGATATATAACGTTATAGACGCATGTAATGTTACCACCGAGACGTAGGGACCGACACGCCTGGAATGTTGTCAAATGTTACATCCGAGATGTTAGGTTGCCTCAGGTTAGGATATATGACGTTATAGACGTATATACTGTTCCCTCCGAGAAGTACGGTTCGACAGGCCAGGAATGTTGTCAAATATTGCATCCGAGATGTCAGGTTGCCTTAGATTATGATATATACCGTTATAGACGCATATAATGTTCCCACCGAGAAGTAGGGTCCGACACGCCTGGAAGGTTGTAGAATATTACATCCGAGATGTCAGGTTGCCTTAGGTTAGGATATATGACGTTACAGACGTATATACAGTTCCCTCCGAGAAGTAGGGTTCGACAGGCCAGGAATGTTGTCAAATTTTGCATTCGAGGTGTTAGGTTGCCTTAGGTTAGGATATATAACGTTATAGACGCGTGTAATGTTCCCACCAAGAAGTAGGTTCCGACACGCCTGGAAGGTTGTAGAATATTACATCCGAGATGGCAGGTTGCCTTAGGTTAGGATATATACCGTTAAAGACATATATACTGTTCCCTCCGAGAAGTAGGGTTCGACAGGCCAGGAATGTTGTCAAATATTGCATCCGAGATGATAGGTTGCCTTAGGTTAGGATATATAACGTTATAGACGCATGTAATGTTACCACCGAGACGTAGGGACCGACACGCCTGGAATGTTGTCAAATGTTACATCCGAGATGTTAGGTTGCCTTAGGTTAGGATACATGACGTTACAGACGTATATACTGTTCCCTCCGGGAAGTAGGGACCGACACGCCTGGAATGTTGTCAAATGTGACATCCGAGATGTTAGGTTGCCTTAGGTTAGGATATATGACGTTACAGACGTATATACTGTTCCCTCCGAGAAGTAGGGTTCGACAGGCCAGGAATGTTGTCAAATATTGCATCCGAGATGTTAGGTTGCCTTAGATTATGATATGTACCGTTATAGACGCATATAATGTTCCCACCGAGAAGTAGGGTCCGACACGCCTGGAAGGTTGTAGAATATTACATCCGAGATGTCAGGTTGCCTTAGGTTAGGATATATACCGTTATAGACATACATACTGTTCCCTCCGAGAAGTAGGGTTCGACAGGCTAGGAATGTTGTCAAATATAGCATCCGTGATGTTGGGTTGCCTTAGGTCAGGATATATAACGTTATAGACGCATGTAATATTACCACCGAGACGTAGGGACCGACACGCCTGGAATGTTGTCAAATGTTACATCCGAGATGTTAGGTTGCCTTAGGTTAGGATATATGACGTTATAGACGTATATACTGTTCCCTCCGAGAAGTAGGGTTCGACGGGCCAGGAATGTTGTCAAATATTGCATCCGAGGTGATAGGTCGCCTTAGGTTAGGATATATAACGTTATAGACGCATGTAATGTTACCACCGAGACGTAGGGACCGACACGCCTGGAATGTTGTCAAATGTTACATCCGACATGTTAGGTTGCCTTAGGTTAGGATATATGACGTTACAGACGTATATACTGTTCCCTCCGAGAAGTAGTGTTCGACAGGCCAGGAATGTTGTCAAATATTGCATCTGAGATGTTAGGTTGCCTTAGATTAGGATATATACCGTTATAGACGTATATACTGTTCCCTCCGAGAAGTAGGGTTTGACAGGCCAGGAATGTTGTCAAATATTGCATCCGAGATGTTAGGTTGCCTCAGGTAAGAATATATGACGTTATAGACGTATATACAGTTCCCTCCGAGAAGTAGGGTTCGACAGGCCAGGAATGTTGTCAAATTTTGCATTCGAGGTGTTAGGTTGCCTTAGGTTAGGATATATAACGTTATAGACGCATGTAATGTTACCACCGAGACGTAGGGACCGACACGCCTGGAATGTTGTCAAATGTTACATCCGAGATGTTAGGTTGCCTCAGGTTAGGATATATGACGTTATAGACGTATATACTGTTCCCTCCGAGAAGTACGGTTCGACAGGCCAGGAATGTTGTCAAATATTGCATCCGAGATGTCAGGTTGCCTTAGATTATGATATATACCGTTATAGACGCATATAATGTTCCCACCGAGAAGTAGGGTCCGACACGCCTGGAAGGTTGTAGAATATTACATCCGAGATGTCAGGTTGCCTTAGGTTAGGATATATGACGTTACAGACGTATATACAGTTCCCTCCGAGAAGTAGGGTTCGACAGGCCAGGAATGTTGTCAAATTTTGCATTCGAGGTGTTAGGTTGCCTTAGGTTAGGATATATAACGTTATAGACGCGTGTAATGTTCCCACCAAGAAGTAGGTTCCGACACGCCTGGAAGGTTGTAGAATATTACATCCGAGATGGCAGGTTGCCTTAGGTTAGGATATATACCGTTAAAGACATATATACTGTTCCCTCCGAGAAGTAGGGTTCGACAGGCCAGGAATGTTGTCAAATATTGCATCCGAGATGATAGGTTGCCTTAGGTTAGGATATATAACGTTATAGACGCATGTAATGTTACCACCGAGACGTAGGGACCGTCACGCCTGGAATGTTGTCAAATGTTACATCCGAGATGTTAGGTTGCCTTAGGTTAGGATATATGACGTTACAGACGTATATACTGTTCCCTCCGGGAAGTAGGATTCGACAGGCCAGGAATGTTGTCAAATATTGCATCCGAGATGTTAGGTTGCCTTAGATTATGATATATACCGTTATAGACGTATATACTGTTCCTACCGAGAAGTAGTGTTCGACAGGCCAGGAATGTTGTCAAATATTACATACGAGATGTTATGTGGCCTTAGGTTAGGATATATAACGTTATAGACGCATGTAATGTTACGACCGAGACGTAGGGACCGACACGCCTGGAATGTTGTAAAATGTTACATCCGAGATGTTAGGTTGCCTAAGATTAGGATATATACCGTTATAGACGCATGTAATGTTACCACCGAGACGTAGGGACCGACATGCCTGGAATGTTGTCAAATGTTACATACGAGATGTTAGGTTGTCTTAGGTTAGGATATATGACGTTATAGACGTATATACTGTTCCCTCCGGATGGTAGGGTTCGACAGGCCAGGAATGTTGTCAAATATTGCATCCGAGATGTTAGGTTGCCTTAGGTTAGGATATATAACCTTATAGACGC
Organism: Xylocopa violacea; assembly: GCA_963969225.1. NCBI lineage: Eukaryota > Metazoa > Arthropoda > Insecta > Hymenoptera > Apidae > Xylocopa > Xylocopa violacea. The sequence goes on from CAXAJV010000004.1 coordinate 19,135,494, forward strand.
ATGTAATGTTACCACCGAGACGTAGGGACCGACACGCCTGGAATGTTGTCAAATGTTACATCCTTGATGTTAGGTTGTCTTAGGTTAGGATATATGACGTTACAGACGTATATAATGTTCCCCCCGAGAAGTAGGGTTCGACAGGCCAGGAATGTTGTCAAATATTGCATCCGAGATGTTAGGTTGCCTTAGATTAGGATATATGCCGTTATAGGCGCATGTAATGTTACCACCGAGACGTAGGGACCGACACGCCTGGAATGTTGTCAAATGTTACATCCGAGATGTTAGGTTGCCTCAGGTTAGGATATATGACGTTATAGACGTATATACTGTTCCCTCCGAGAAGTACGGTTCGACAGGCCAGGAATGTTGTCAAATATTGCATCCGAGATGTCAGGTTGCCTTAGATTATGATATATACCGTTATAGACGCATATAATGTTCCCACCGAGAAGTAGGGTCCGACACGCCTGGAAGGTTGTAGAATATTACATCCGAGATGTCAGGTTGCCTTAGGTTAGGATATATGACGTTACAGACGTATATACAGTTCCCTCCGAGAAGTAGGGTTCGACAGGCCAGGAATGTTGTCAAATTTTGCATTCGAGGTGTTAGGTTGCCTTAGGTTAGGATATATAACGTTATAGACGCGTGTAATGTTCCCACCAAGAAGTAGGTTCCGACACGCCTGGAAGGTTGTAGAATATTACATCCGAGATGGCAGGTTGCCTTAGGTTAGGATATATACCGTTAAAGACATATATACTGTTCCCTCCGAGAAGTAGGGTTCGACAGGCCAGGAATGTTGTCAAATATTGCATCCGAGATGATAGGTTGCCTTAGGTTAGGATATATAACGTTATAGACGCATGTAATGTTACCACCGAGACGTAGGGACCGTCACGCCTGGAATGTTGTCAAATGTTACATCCGAGATGTTAGGTTGCCTTAGGTTAGGATATATGACGTTACAGACGTATATACTGTTCCCTCCGGGAAGTAGGATTCGACAGGCCAGGAATGTTGTCAAATATTGCATCCGAGATGTTAGGTTGCCTTAGATTATGATATATACCGTTATAGACGTATATACTGTTCCTACCGAGAAGTAGTGTTCGACAGGCCAGGAATGTTGTCAAATATTACATACGAGATGTTATGTGGCCTTAGGTTAGGATATATAACGTTATAGACGCATGTAATGTTACGACCGAGACGTAGGGACCGACACGCCTGGAATGTTGTAAAATGTTACATCCGAGATGTTAGGTTGCCTAAGATTAGGATATATACCGTTATAGACGCATGTAATGTTACCACCGAGACGTAGGGACCGACATGCCTGGAATGTTGTCAAATGTTACATCCGAGATGTTAGGTTGTCTTAGGTTAGGATATATGACGTTATAGACGTATATACTGTTCCCTCCGGATGGTAGGGTTCGACAGGCCAGGAATGTTGTCAAATATTGCATCCGAGATGTTAGGTTGCCTTAGGTTAGGATATATAACCTTATAGACGCATGTAATGTTACCACCGAGACGTAGGGACCGACACGCCTGGAATGTTGTCAAATGTTACATCCTTGATGTTAGGTTGTCTTAGGTTAGGATATATGACGTTACAGACGTATATAATGTTCCCCCCGAGAAGTAGGGTTCGACAGGCCAGGAATGTTGTCAAATATTGCATCCGAGATGTTAGGTTGCCTTAGATTAGGATATATGCCGTTATAGGCGCATGTAATGTTACCACCGAGACGTAGGGACCGACACGCCTGGAATGTTGTCAAATGTTACATCCGAGATGTTAGGTTGCCTTAGGTTAGGATATATGACGTTACAGACGTCTATACTGTTCCCTCGGGGAAGTAGGGTTCGACAGGCCAGGAATGTTGTCAGATATTGCATCCGAGATGTTAGGTTGCCTTAGGTTAGGATATATGACGTTACAGACGTATATACTGTTCCCACCGAGAAGTAGGGTTCGACAGGCCAGGAATGTTGTCAAATATTGCATCCGAGATGTTAGGTTGCCTTAGATTATGATATATACCGTTATAGACGTATATACTGTTCCCTCCGAGAAGTAGGGTTCGACAGGCCAGGAATGTTGTCAAATATTGCATCCGAGATGTTAGGTTGCCTTAGATTAGAATATACAACGTTATAGACGCATATAATGTTCCCACCGAGAAGTAGGGTCCGACACGCCTGGAATGTTGTAGAATATTACATCCGAGATGTAAGGTTGCCTTAGGTTAGGATATATAACGTTATGGACGTATATACTGTTCCCACCGAGAAGTAGGGTCCGAAACGCCAGCAATGTTGTAAAATATTACATCCGAGTTGTTACGTTGCCTTTAGGCGCATTAATGTTACCACCGAGACGTAGGGACCGACACGCCTGGAATGTTGTCAAATGTGACATCCGAGATGTTAGGTTGCCTTAGGTTAGGATATATGACGTTATAGACGTATATACTGTTCCCTCCGGATGGTAGGGTTCGAGAGGCCAGGAATGTTGTCAAATATTGCATCCGAGATGTTAGGTTGCCTTAGGTTAGGATATATGACGTTATAGACGCATGTAATGTTACCACCGAGACCTAGGGACCGACATGCCTGGAATGTTGTCAAATGTTACATCCGAAATGTTAGGTTGCCTTATGTTAGGATATATGACGTTATAGACGTATATACTGTTCCCACCGAGAGGTAGGGTTCGACACGCCAGGAATGTTGTCAAATATTACATACGAGATGTTATGTGGCCTTAGGTTAGGATATATAACGTTATAGACGCATGTACTGTTACCACCGAGACGTAGGGACCGACACGCCTGGAATGTTGACAAATGTTACATCCGAGATGTTAGGTTGTCTTAGGTTAGGATATATGACGTTATAGACGTATATACTGTTCCCTCCGGATGGTAGGGTTCGACAGGCCAGGAATGTTGTCAAATATTGCATCCGAGATGTTAGGTTGCCTTAGGTTAGGATATATAACCTTATAGACGCATGTAATGTTACCACCGAGACGTAGGGACCGACACGCCTGGAATGTTGTCAAATGTTACATCCTTGATGTTAGGTTGTCTTAGGTTAGGATATATGACGTTACAGACGTATATAATGTTCCCCCCGAGAAGTAGGGTTCGACAGGCCAGGAATGTTGTCAAATATTGCATCCGAGATGTTAGGTTGCCTTAGATTAGGATATATGCCGTTATAGGCGCATGTAATGTTACCACCGAGACGTAGGGACCGACACGCCTGGAATGTTGTCAAATGTTACATCCGAGATGTTAGGTTGCCTTAGGTTAGGATATATGACGTTACAGACGTCTATACTGTTCCCTCGGGGAAGTAGGGTTCGACAGGCCAGGAATGTTGTCAGATATTGCATCCGAGATGTTAGGTTGCCTTATGTTAGGATATATGACGTTATAGACGTATATACTGTTCCCACCGAGAGGTAGGGTTCGACACGCCAGGAATGTTGTCAAATATTACATACGAGATGTTATGTGGCCTTAGGTTAGGATATATAACGTTATAGACGCATGTACTGTTACCACCGAGACGTAGGGACCGACACGCCTGGAATGTTGACAAATGTTACATCCGAGATGTTAGGTTGTCTTAGGTTAGGATATATGACGTTACAGACGTATATAATGTTCCCTCCGAGAAGTAGGGTTCGACAGGACAGGAATGTTGTCAAATATTGCATCCGAGATGTTAGGCTGCCTTAGGTTAGGATATATAACGTTATAGACGTATATACTGTTCCCTCCGAGAAGTAGGGTTCGACAGGCCAGGAATGTTGTCAAATATTGCATCCGAGATGTTAGGTTGTCTTAGATTCGGATATATACCGTTATAGACGCATGTAATGTTACCACCGAGACGTAGGGTCCGACACGCCTGGAATGTTGTCAAATATTGCATCCGAGATGTTAGGTTGCCTCAGGTAAGAATATATGACGTTATAGACGTATATACAGTTCCCTCCGAGAAGTAGGGTTCGACAGGCCAGGAATGTTGTCAAATTTTGCATTCGAGGTGTTAGGTTGCCTTATGTTAGGATATATAACGTTATAGACGTATATACTGTTCCCTCTGAGAAGTAGGGTTCGACAGGCCAGGAATGTTGTCAAATATTGCACCCGAGATGTTAGGTTGCCTTAGATTAGGATATATACCGTTATAGACGCATGTAATGTTACCACCGAGACGTAGGGACCGACACGCCTGGAATGTTGTCAAATGTCACATCCGAGATGTTAGGTTGCCTCAGGTTAGGATATATGACGTTATAGACGTATATACTGTTCCCTCCGAGAAGTAGGGTTCGACGGGCCAGGAATGTTGTCAAATATTGCATCCGAGATGTTAGGTCGCCTTAGGTTAGGATATATTACGTTATAGACGCATGTAATGTTACCACCGAGACGTAGGGACCGACACGCCTGGAATGTTGTCAAATGTTACATCCGAGATGTTAGGTTGCCTTAGGTTAGGATATATAACGTTATAGACGCGTGTAATGTTCCCACCAAGAAGTAGGTTCCGACACGCCTGGAAGGTTGTAGAATATTACATCCGAGATGGCAGGTTGCCTTAGGTTAGGATATATACCGTTAAAGACATATATACTGTTCCCTCCGAGAAGTAGGGTTCGACAGGCCAGGAATGTTGTCAAATATTGCATCCGAGATGATAGGTTGCCTTAGGTTAGGATATATAACGTTATAGACGCATGTAATGTTACCACCGAGACGTAGGGACCGTCACGCCTGGAATGTTGTCAAATGTTACATCCGAGATGTTAGGTTGCCTTAGGTTAGGATATATGACGTTACAGACGTATATACTGTTCCCTCCGGGAAGTAGGATTCGACAGGCCAGGAATGTTGTCAAATATTGCATCCGAGATGTTAGGTTGCCTTAGATTATGATATATACCGTTATAGACGTATATACTGTTCCTACCGAGAAGTAGTGTTCGACAGGCCAGGAATGTTGTCAAATATTACATACGAGATGTTATGTGGCCTTAGGTTAGGATATATAACGTTATAGACGCATGTAATGTTACGACCGAGACGTAGGGACCGACACGCCTGGAATGTTGTAAAATGTTACATCCGAGATGTTAGGTTGCCTAAGATTAGGATATATACCGTTATAGACGCATGTAATGTTACCACCGAGACGTAGGGACCGACATGCCTGGAATGTTGTCAAATGTTACATCCGAGATGTTAGGTTGCCTTAGGTTAGGATATATGACGTTATAGACGTATATACTGTTCCCACCGAGAGGTAGGGTTCGACACGCCAGGAATGTTGTCAAATATTACATAAGAGATGTTATGTGGCCTTAGGTTAGGATATATAACGTTATAGACGCATGTAATGTTACCACCGAGACGTAGGGACCGACACGCCTGGAATGTTGACAAATGTTACATCCGAGATGTTAGGTTGTCTTAGGTTAGGATATATGACGTTATAGACGTATATACTGTTCCCTCCGGATGGTAGGGTTCGACAGGCCAGGAATGTTGTCAAATATTGCATCCGAGATGTTAGGTTGCCTTAGGTTAGGATATATAACCTTATAGACGCATGTAATGTTACCACCGAGACGTAGGGACCGACACGCCTGGAATGTTGTCAAATGTTACATCCTTGATGTTAGGTTGTCTTAGGTTAGGATATATGACGTTACAGACGTATATAATGTTCCCCCCGAGAAGTAGGGTTCGACAGGCCAGGAATGTTGTCAAATATTGCATCCGAGATGTTAGGTTGCCTTAGATTAGGATATATGCCGTTATAGGCGCATGTAATGTTACCACCGAGACGTAGGGACCGACACGCCTGGAATGTTGACAAATGTTACATCCGAGATGTTAGGTTGTCTTAGGTTAGGATATATGACGTTACAGACGTATATAATGTTCCCTCCGAGAAGTAGGGTTCGACAGGACAGGAATGTTGTCAAATATTGCATCCGAGATGTTAGGCTGCCTTAGGTTAGGATATATAACGTTATAGACGTATATACTGTTCCCTCCGAGAAGTAGGGTTCGACAGGCCAGGAATGTTGTCAAATATTGCATCCGAGATGTTAGGTTGTCTTAGATTAGGATATATACCGTTATAGACGCATGTAATGTTACCACCGAGACGTAGGGTCCGACACGCCTGGAATGTTGTCAAATGTTACATCCGAGATGTTAGGTTGTCTTAGGTTAGGATATATGACGTTATAGACGTATATACTGTTCCCTCCGCGAAGTAGTGTTCGACAGGCCAGCAATGTTGTCAAATATTGCATCCGAGATGTTAGGTTGCCTTAGATTAGGATATACAACGTTATAGACGCATATAATGTTCCCACCGAGAAGTAGGGTCCGATACGCCTGGAATGTTGTAGAATATTACATCCGAGATGTAAGGTTGCCTTAGGTTAGGATATATAACGTTATGGACGTATATACTGTTCCCACCGAGAAGTAGGGTCCGAAACGCCAGCAATGTTGTAAAATATTACATCCGAGTTGTTACGTTGCCGTTATAGGCGCATTAATGTTACCACCGAGACGTAGGGACCGACACGCCTGGAATGTTGTCAAATGTGACATCCGAGATGTTAGGTTGCCTTAGGTTAGGATATATGACGTTATAGACGTATATACTGTTCCCTCCGGATGGTAGGGTTCGACAGGCCCGGAATGTTGTCAAATATTGCATCCGAGATGTTAGGTTGCCTTAGGTTAGGATATATGACGTTATAGACGCATGTAATGTTACCACCGAGACCTAGGGACCGACATGCCTGGAATGTTGTCAAATGTTACATCCGAAATGTTAGGTTGCCTTATGTTAGGATATATGACGTTATAGACGTATATACTGTTCCCACCGAGAGGTAGGGTTCGACACGCCAGGAATGTTGTCAAATATTACATACGAGATGTTATGTGGCCTTAGGTTAGGATATATAACGTTATAGACGCATGTAATGTTACCACCGAGACGTAGGGACCGACACGCCTGGAATGTTGACAAATGTTACATCCGAGATGTTAGGTTGTCTTAGGTTAGGATATATGACGTTACAGACGTATATAATGTTCCCTCCGAGAAGTAGGGTTCGACAGGACAGGAATGTTGTCAAATATTGCATCCGAGATGTTAGGCTGCCTTAGGTTAGGATATATACCGTTATAGACGTGTATACTGTTCCCACCGAGAAGTAGGGTTCGACACGCCAGGAATGTTGTCAAATATTACATACGAGATGTTAGGAGGCCTTAGGTTAGGATATATAACGTTATAGACGCATGTAATGTTACCACCGAGACGTAGGGTCCGACACGCCTGGAATGTTGTCAAATGTTACGTCCGAGATGTTAGGTTGCCTCAGGATAGGATATATGACGTTATAGACGTATATACTGTTCCCTCCGAGAAGTAGGGTTCGACAGGCCAGGAATGTTGTCAAATATTGCATCCGAGATGTTAGGTGGCCTTAGATTAGGATATATACCGTTATAGACGCATGTAATGTTACCACCGAGACATAGGGACCGACACGCCTGGAATGTTGTCAAATGTTACATCCGAGATGTTAGGTTGCCTTAGGTTAGGATATATGACGTTATAGACGTATATACTGTTCCCTCCGAGAAGTAGGGTTCGACGGGCCAGGAATGTTGTCAAATATTGCATCCGAGATGTTAGGTCGCCTTAGGTTAGGATATATAACGTTATAGACGCATGTAATGTTACCACCGAGACGTAGGGACCGACACGCCTGGAATGTTGTCAAATGTTACATCCGAGATGTTAGGTTGCCTTAGGTTAGGATATATGACGTTACAGACGTATATACTGTTCCCTCCGAGAAGTAGTGTTCGACAGGCCAGGAATGTTGTCAAATATTGCATCCGAGATGTTAGGCTGCCTTAGATTAGGATATATTCCGTTATAGACGTATATAGTGTTCCCTCCGAGAAGTAGGGTTCGACAGGCCAGGAATGTTGTCAAATATTGCATCCGAGTATGTTAGGTTGCCTCAGGTAAGAATATATGACGTTATAGACGTATATACTGTTCCCTCCGAGAAGTAGGGTTCGACAGGCCAGGAATGTTGTCAAATATTGCATCCGAGATGTTAGGTTGCCTTAGATTAGGATATACAACGTTATAGACGCATATAATGTTCCCCCCGAGAAGTAGGGTCCGACACGCCTGGAATGTTGTAGAATAATACATCCGAGATGTCAGGTTGCCTTAGGTTAGGAAATATAACGTTATAAACGTATATACTTTTCCCTCCGAGAAGTAGGGTTCGACAGGCCAGGAATGTTGTCAAATTTTGCATTCGAGGTGTTAGGTTGCCTTAGGTTAGGATATATACCGTTATAGACGCATGTAATGTTACCACCGAGACGTAGGGACCGACACGCCTGGAATGTTGTCAAATGTGACATCCGAGATGTTAGGTTGCCTTAGATTAGGATATATACCGTTATAGACGTATATACTGTTCCCTCCGAGAAGTAGGGTTCGACAGACCAGGAATGTTGTCAAATATTGCATCCGAGATGTTAGGTTGCCTCAGGTAAGAATATATGACGTTATAGACGTATATACAGTTCCCTCCGAGAAGTAGGGTTCGACAGGCCAGGAATGTTGTCAAATTTTGCATTCGAGGTGTTAGGTTGCCTTAGGTTAGGATATATAACGTTATAGACGCATGTAATGTTACCACCGAGACGTAGGGACCGACAGGCCTGGAATGTTGTCAAATGTTATATCCGAGATGTTAGGTTGCCTCAGGTTAGGATATATGACGTTATAGACGTATATACTGTTCCCTCCGGGAAGTAGGGTTCGACAGGCCAGGAATGTTGTCAAATATTGCATCCGAGATGTTAGGTGGCCTTAGATTAGGATATACAACGTTATAGACGCATATAATGTTCCCACCGAGAAGTAGGTCCGACACGCCTGGAATGTTGTAGAATATTACATCTGAGATGTAAGGTTGCCTTAGGTTAGGATATATAACGTTATGGACGCATATAATGTTCCCACCGAGAAGTAGGTCCGACACGCCTGGAATGTTGTAGAATATTACATCTGAGATGTAAGGTTGCCTTAGGTTAGGATATATAACGTTATGGACGTATATACTGTTCCCACCGAGAAGTAGGTTCCGAAACGGCAGGAATGTTGTCAAAGATTACATCCGAGTTGTTACGTTGCCGTTATAAACGCATTAATGTTACCACCGAGACGTAGGGACCGACACGCCTGGAATGTTGTCAAATGTGACATCCGAGATGTTAGGTTGCCTTAGGTTAGGATATATATCGTTATAGACGTATATACTGTTCCCACCGAGAGGTAGGGTTCGACAGGCCAGGAATGTTGTCAAATATTGCATCCGAGATGCTAGGTTGCCTTAGGTTAGGATATATAACGTTATAGACGCATGTAACGTTACCTCCGACACGTAGGGACCGACACGCCTGGAATGTTGTCAAATGTTACATCCGAGATGTTAGGTTGCCCCAGGTTAGGATATATGACGTTATAGACGTATATACTGTTCCCTCCGAGAAGTACGGTTCAACAGGCCAGGAATGTTGTCAAATATTGCATCCGAGATGTTAGGTTGCCTTAGGTTAGGATATATAACGTTATAGACGCATGTAATGTTACCACCGAGACGTAGGGTTCGACAGGCCAAGAATGTTGTCAAATATTGCACCCGAGATGTTAGGTTGCCTTAGATTAGGATATATACCGTTATAGACGCATGTAATGTTACCACCGAGACGTAGGGACCGACACGCCTGGAATGTTGTCAAATGTTACATCCGAGATGTTAGGTTGCCTCAGGTTAGGATATATGACGTTATAGACGTATATACTGTTCCCTCCGAGAAGTAGGGTTCGACGGGCCAGGAATGCTGTCAAATATTGCATCCGAGATGTTAGGTTGCCTTAGATTAGGATATATATCGTTATAGACGCATGTAATGTTACCACCGAGACGTAGGGACCGACACGCCTGGAATGTTGTCAAATGTAACATCCGAGATGTTAGGTTGCCTCAGGTTAGGATATATGACGTTATAGACGCATGTAATGTTACCACCGAGACGTAGGGACCGACACGCCTGGAATGTTGTCAAATGTTACATCCGAGATGTTAGGTTGCCTCAGGTTAGGATATATGACGTTATAGACGTATATACTGTTCCCTCCGAGAAGTACGGTTCGACAGGCCAGGAATGTTGTCAAATATCGCATCCGAGATGTTAGGTTGCCTTAGGTTAGGATATATAACGTTATAGACGCATGTAATGTTACCACCGAGACGTAGGGACCGACACGCCTGGAATGTTGTCAAATGTTACATCCGAGATGTTAGGTTGCCTTAGGTTAGGATACATGACGTTACAGACGTATATACTGTTCCCTCCGGGAAGTAGGGACCGACACGCCTGGAATGTTGTCAAATGTGACATCCGAGATGTTAGGTTGCCTTATGTTAGGATATATGACGTTACAGACGTATATACTGTTCCCTCCGAGAAGTAGGGTTCGACAGGCCAGGAATGTTGTCAAATATTGCATCCGAGATGTTAGGTTGCCTTAGATTATGATATATACCGTTATAGACGCATATAATGTTCCCACCGAGAAGTAGGGTCCGACACGCCTGGAAGGTTGTAGAATATTACATCCGAGATGTCAGGTTGCCTTAGGTTAGGATATATACCGTTATAGACATACATACTGTTCCCTCCGAGAAGTAGGGTTCGACAGGCTAGGAATGTTGTCAAATATAGCATCCGTGATGTTGGGTTGCCTTAGGTCAGGATATATAACGTTATAGACGCATGTAATATTACCACCGAGACGTAGGGACCGACACGCCTGGAATGTTGTCAAATGTTACATCCGAGATGTTAGGTTGCCTTAGGTTAGGATATATGACGTTATAGACGTATATACTGTTCCCTCCGAGAAGTAGGGTTCGACGGGCCAGGAATGTTGTCAAATATTGCATCCGAGGTCATAGGTCGCCTTAGGTTAGGATATATAACGTTATAGACGCATGTAATGTTACCACCGAGACGTAGGGACCGACACGCCTGGAATGTTGTCAAATGTTACATCCGACATGTTAGGTTGCCTTAGGTTAGGATATATGACGTTACAGACGTATATACTGTTCCCTCCGAGAAGTAGTGTTCGACAGGCCAGGAATGTTGTCAAATATTGCATCTGAGATGTTAGGTTGCCTTAGGATAGGATATATAACGTTATAGACGCATGTAATGTTACCACCGAGACGTAGGTACCGACACGCCTGGAATGTTGTCAAATGTTACATCCGAGATGTTAGGTTGCCTCAGGTTAGGATATATGACGTTATAGACGTATATACTGTTCCCTCCGAGAAGTACGGTTCGACAGGACAGGAATGTTGTCAAATATTGCATCCGAGATGTCAGGTTGCCTTATGTTAGGATATATAACGATATAGACGTATATACTGTTCCCTCTGAGAAGTAGGGTTCGACAGGCCAGGAATGTTGTCAAATATTGCACCCGAAATGTTAGGTTGCCTTATATTAGGATATATACCGTTATAGACGCATGTAATGTTACCACCGAGACGTAGGGACCGACACGCCTGGAATGTTGTCAAATGTTACATCCGAGATGTTAGGTTGCCTCAGGTTAGGATATATGACGTTATAGACGTATATACTGTTCCCTCCGAGAAGTAGGGTTCGACGGGCCAGGAATGTTGTCAAATATTGCATCCGAGATGTTAGGTTGCCTTAGGTTAGGATATATAACGTTATAGACGCATGTAATGTTACCACCGAGACGTAGGGACCGACAGGCCTGGAATGTTGTCAAATGTTACATCCGAGATGTTAGGTTGCCTTATGTTAGGATATATGACGTTACAGACGTCTATACTGTTCCCTCGGAGAAGTAGGGTTCGACAGGCCAGGAATGTTGTCAGATATTGCATCCGAGATGTTAGGTTGCCTTATGTTAGGATATATGACGTTATAGACGTATATACTGTTCCCACCGAGAGGTAGGGTTCGACACGCCAGGAATGTTGTCAAATATTACATACGAGATGTTATGTGGCCTTAGGTTAGGATATATAACGTTATAGACGCATGTACTGTTACCACCGAGACGTAGGGACCGACACGCCTGGAATGTTGACAAATGTTACATCCGAGATGTTAGGTTGTCTTAGGTTAGGATATATGACGTTACAGACGTATATAATGTTCCCTCCGAGAAGTAGGGTTCGACAGGACAGGAATGTTGTCAAATATTGCATCCGAGATGTTAGGCTGCCTTAGGTTAGGATATATAACGTTATAGACGTATATACTGTTCCCTCCGAGAAGTAGGGTTCGACAGGCCAGGAATGTTGTCAAATATTGCATCCGAGATGTTAGGTTGTCTTAGATTCGGATATATACCGTTATAGACGCATGTAATGTTACCACCGAGACGTAGGGTCCGACACGCCTGGAATGTTGTCAAATATTGCATCCGAGATGTTAGGTTGCCTCAGGTAAGAATATATGACGTTATAGACGTATATACAGTTCCCTCCGAGAAGTAGGGTTCGACAGTCCAGGAATGTTGTCAAATTTTGCATTCGAGGTGTTAGGTTGCCTTATGTTAGGATATATAACGTTATAGACGTATATACTGTTCCCTCTGAGAAGTAGGGTTCGACAGGCCAGGAATGTTGTCAAATATTGCACCCGAGATGTTAGGTTGCCTTAGATTAGGATATATACCGTTATAGACGCATGTAATGTTACCACCGAGACGTAGGGACCGACACGCCTGGAATGTTGTCAAATGTTACATCCGAGATGTTAGGTTGCCTCAGGTTAGGATATATGACGTTATAGACGTATATACTGTTCCCTCCGAGAAGTAGGGTTCGACGGGCCAGGAATGTTGTCAAATATTGCATCCGAGATGTTAGGTCGCCTTAGGTTAGGATATATTACGTTATAGACGCATGTAATGTTACCACCGAGACGTAGGGACCGACACGCCTGGAATGTTGTCAAATGTTACATCCGAGATGTTAGGTTGCCTTAGGTTAGGATATATAACGTTATAGACGCGTGTAATGTTCCCACCAAGAAGTAGGTTCCGACACGCCTGGAAGGTTGTAGAATATTACATCCGAGATGGCAGGTTGCCTTAGGTTAGGATATATACCGTTAAAGACATATATACTGTTCCCTCCGAGAAGTAGGGTTCGACAGGCCAGGAATGTTGTCAAATATTGCATCCGAGATGATAGGTTGCCTTAGGTTAGGATATATAACGTTATAGACGCATGTAATGTTACCACCGAGACGTAGGGACCGTCACGCCTGGAATGTTGTCAAATGTTACATCCGAGATGTTAGGTTGCCTTAGGTTAGGATATATGACGTTACAGACGTATATACTGTTCCCTCCGGGAAGTAGGATTCGACAGGCCAGGAATGTTGTCAAATATTGCATCCGAGATGTTAGGTTGCCTTAGATTATGATATATACCGTTATAGACGTATATACTGTTCCTACCGAGAAGTAGTGTTCGACAGGCCAGGAATGTTGTCAAATATTACATACGAGATGTTATGTGGCCTTAGGTTAGGATATATAACGTTATAGACGCATGTAATGTTACGACCGAGACGTAGGGACCGACACGCCTGGAATGTTGTAAAATGTTACATCCGAGATGTTAGGTTGCCTAAGATTAGGATATATACCGTTATAGACGCATGTAATGTTACCACCGAGACGTAGGGACCGACATGCCTGGAATGTTGTCAAATGTTACATCCGAGATGTTAGGTTGCCTTAGGTTAGGATATATGACGTTATAGACGTATATACTGTTCCCACCGAGAGGTAGGGTTCGACACGCGAGGAATGTTGTCAAATATTACATAAGAGATGTTATGTGGCCTTAGGTTAGGATATATAACGTTATAGACGCATGTAATGTTACCACCGAGACGTAGGGACCGACACGCCTGGAATGTTGACAAATGTTACATCCGAGATGTTAGGTTGTCTTAGGTTAGGATATATGACGTTATAGACGTATATACTGTTCCCTCCGGATGGTAGGGTTCGACAGGCCAGGAATGTTGTCAAATATTGCATCCGAGATGTTAGGTTGCCTTAGGTTAGGATATATAACCTTATAGACGCATGTAATGTTACCACCGAGACGTAGGGACCGACACGCCTGGAATGTTGTCAAATGTTACATCCTTGATGTTAGGTTGTCTTAGGTTAGGATATATGACGTTACAGACGTATATAATGTTCCCCCCGAGAAGTAGGGTTCGACAGGCCAGGAATGTTGTCAAATATTGCATCCGAGATGTTAGGTTGCCTTAGATTAGGATATATGCCGTTATAGGCGCATGTAATGTTACCACCGAGACGTAGGGACCGACACGCCTGGAATGTTGACAAATGTTACATCCGAGATGTTAGGTTGTCTTAGGTTAGGATATATGACGTTACAGACGTATATAATGTTCCCTCCGAGAAGTAGGGTTCGACAGGACAGGAATGTTGTCAAATATTGCATCCGAGATGTTAGGCTGCCTTAGGTTAGGATATATAACGTTATAGACGTATATACTGTTCCCTCCGAGAAGTAGGGTTCGACAGGCCAGGAATGTTGTCAAATATTGCATCCGAGATGTTAGGTTGTCTTAGATTAGGATATATACCGTTATAGACGCATGTAATGTTACCACCGAGACGTAGGGTCCGACACGCCTGGAATGTTGTCAAATGTTACATCCGAGATGTTAGGTTGTCTTAGGTTAGGATATATGACGTTATAGACGTATATACTGTTCCCTCCGCGAAGTAGTGTTCGACAGGCCAGCAATGTTGTCAAATATTGCATCCGAGATGTTAGGTTGCCTTAGATTAGGATATACAACGTTATAGACGCATATAATGTTCCCACCGAGAAGTAGGGTCCGATACGCCTGGAATGTTGTAGAATATTACATCCGAGATGTAAGGTTGCCTTAGGTTAGGATATATAACGTTATGGACGTATATACTGTTCCCACCGAGAAGTAGGGTCCGAAACGCCAGCAATGTTGTAAAATATTACATCCGATTTGTTACGTTGCCGTTATAGGCGCATTAATGTTACCACCGAGACGTAGGGACCGACACGCCTGGAATGTTGTCAAATGTGACATCCGAGATGTTAGGTTGCCTTAGGTTAGGATATATGACGTTATAGACGTATATACTGTTCCCTCCGGATGGTAGGGTTCGACAGGCCCGGAATGTTGTCAAATATTGCATCCGAGATGTTAGGTTGCCTTAGGTTAGGATATATGACGTTATAGACGCATGTAATGTTACCACCGAGACCTAGGGACCGACATGCCTGGAATGTTGTCAAATGTTACATCCGAAATGTTAGGTTGCCTTATGTTAGGATATATGACGTTATAGACGTATATACTGTTCCCACCGAGAGGTAGGGTTCGACACGCCAGGAATGTTGTCAAATATTACATACGAGATGTTATGTGGCCTTAGGTTAGGATATATAACGTTATAGACGCATGTAATGTTACCACCGAGACGTAGGGACCGACACGCCTGGAATGTTGACAAATGTTACATCCGAGATGTTAGGTTGTCTTAGGTTAGGATATATGACGTTACAGACGTATATAATGTTCCCTCCGAGAAGTAGGGTTCGACAGGACAGGAATGTTGTCAAATATTGCATCCGAGATGTTAGGCTGCCTTAGGTTAGGATATATACCGTTATAGACGTGTATACTGTTCCCACCGAGAAGTAGGGTTCGACACGCCAGGAATGTTGTCAAATATTACATACGAGATGTTAGGAGGCCTTAGGTTAGGATATATAACGTTATAGACGCATGTAATGTTACCACCGAGACGTAGGGTCCGACACGCCTGGAATGTTGTCAAATGTTACGTCCGAGATGTTAGGTTGCCTCAGGATAGGATATATGACGTTATAGACGTATATACTGTTCCCTCCGAGAAGTAGGGTTCGACAGGCCAGGAATGTTGTCAAATATTGCATCCGAGATGTTAGGTGGCCTTAGATTAGGATATATACCGTTATAGACGCATGTAATGTTACCACCGAGACATAGGGACCGACACGCCTGGAATGTTGTCAAATGTTACATCCGAGATGTTAGGTTGCCTTAGGTTAGGATATATGACGTTATAGACGTATATACTGTTCCCTCCGAGAAGTAGGGTTCGACGGGCCAGGAATGTTGTCAAATATTGCATCCGAGATGTTAGGTCGCCTTAGGTTAGGATATATAACGTTATAGACGCATGTAATGTTACCACCGAGACGTAGGGACCGACACGCCTGGAATGTTGTCAAATGTTACATCCGAGATGTTAGGTTGCCTTAGGTTAGGATATATGACGTTACAGACGTATATACTGTTCCCTCCGAGAAGTAGTGTTCGACAGGCCAGGAATGTTGTCAAATATTGCATCCGAGATGTTAGGCTGCCTTAGATTAGGATATATTCCGTTATAGACGTATATAGTGTTCCCTCCGAGAAGTAGGGTTCGACAGGCCAGGAATGTTGTCAAATATTGCATCCGAGTATGTTAGGTTGCCTCAGGTAAGAATATATGACGTTATAGACGTATATACTGTTCCCTCCGAGAAGTAGGGTTCGACAGGCCAGGAATGTTGTCAAATATTGCATCCGAGATGTTAGGTTGCCTTAGATTAGGATATACAACGTTATAGACGCATATAATGTTCCCCCCGAGAAGTAGGGTCCGACACGCCTGGAATGTTGTAGAATAATACATCCGAGATGTCAGGTTGCCTTAGGTTAGGATATATAACGTTATAAACGTATATACTTTTCCCTCCGAGAAGTAGGGTTCGACAGGCCAGGAATGTTGTCAAATTTTGCATTCGAGGTGTTAGGTTGCCTTAGGTTAGGATATATACCGTTATAGACGCATGTAATGTTACCACCGAGACGTAGGGACCGACACGCCTGGAATGTTGTCAAATGTGACATCCGAGATGTTAGGTTGCCTTAGATTAGGATATATACCGTTATAGACGTATATACTGTTCCCTCCGAGAAGTAGGGTTCGACAGACCAGGAATGTTGTCAAATATTGCATCCGAGATGTTAGGTTGCCTCAGGTAAGAATATATGACGTTATAGACGTATATACAGTTCCCTCCGAGAAGTAGGGTTCGACAGGCCAGGAATGTTGTCAAATTTTGCATTCGAGGTGTTAGGTTGCCTTAGGTTAGGATATATAACGTTATAGACGCATGTAATGTTACCACCGAGACGTAGGGACCGACAGGCCTGGAATGTTGTCAAATGTTATATCCGAGATGTTAGGTTGCCTCAGGTTAGGATATATGACGTTATAGACGTATATACTGTTCCCTCCGGGAAGTAGGGTTCGACAGGCCAGGAATGTTGTCAAATATTGCATCCGAGATGTTAGGTGGCCTTAGATTAGGATATACAACGTTATAGACGCATATAATGTTCCCACCGAGAAGTAGGTCCGACACGCCTGGAATGTTGTAGAATATTACATCTGAGATGTAAGGTTGCCTTAGGTTAGGATATATAACGTTATGGACGCATATAATGTTCCCACCGAGAAGTAGGTCCGACACGCCTGGAATGTTGTAGAATATTACATCTGAGATGTAAGGTTGCCTTAGGTTAGGATATATAACGTTATGGACGTATATACTGTTCCCACCGAGAAGTAGGTTCCGAAACGGCAGGAATGTTGTCAAATATTACATCCGAGTTGTTACGTTGCCGTTATAAACGCATTAATGTTACCACCGAGACGTAGGGACCGACACGCCTGGAATGTTGTCAAATGTGACATCCGAGATGTTAGGTTGCCTTAGGTCAGGATATATATCGTTATAGACGTATATACTGTTCCCACCGAGAGGTAGGGTTCGACAGGCCAGGAATGTTGTCAAATATTGCATCCGAGATGCTAGGTTGCCTTAGGTTAGGATATATAACGTTATAGACGCATGTAACGTTACCTCCGACACGTAGGGACCGACACGCCTGGAATGTTGTCAAATGTTACATCCGAGATGTTAGGTTGCCCCAGGTTAGGATATATGACGTTATAGACGTATATACTGTTCCCTCCGAGAAGTACGGTTCAACAGGCCAGGAATGTTGTCAAATATTGCATCCGAGATGTTAGGTTGCCTTAGGTTAGGATATATAACGTTATAGACGCATGTAATGTTACCACCGAGACGTAGGGTTCGACAGGCCAAGAATGTTGTCAAATATTGCACCCGAGATGTTAGGTTGCCTTAGATTAGGATATATACCGTTATAGACGCATGTAATGTTACCACCGAGACGTAGGGACCGACACGCCTGGAATGTTGTCAAATGTTACATCCGAGATGTTAGGTTGCCTCAGGTTAGGATATATGACGTTATAGACGTATATACTGTTCCCTCCGAGAAGTAGGGTTCGACGGGCCAGGAATGCTGTCAAATATTGCATCCGAGATGTTAGGTTGCCTTAGATTAGGATATATATCGTTATAGACGCATGTAATGTTACCACCGAGACGTAGGGACCGACACGCCTGGAATGTTGTCAAATGTAACATCCGAGATGTTAGGTTGCCTCAGGTTAGGATATATGACGTTATAGACGCATGTAATGTTACCACCGAGACGTAGGGACCGACACGCCTGGAATGTTGTCAAATGTTACATCCGAGATGTTAGGTTGCCTCAGGTTAGGATATATGACGTTATAGACGTATATACTGTTCCCTCCGAGAAGTACGGTTCGACAGGCCAGGAATGTTGTCAAATATCGCATCCGAGATGTTAGGTTGCCTTAGGTTAGGATATATAACGTTATAGACGCATGTAATGTTACCACCGAGACGTAGGGACCGACACGCCTGGAATGTTGTCAAATGTTACATCCGAGATGTTAGGTTGCCTTAGGTTAGGATACATGACGTTACAGACGTATATACTGTTCCCTCCGGGAAGTAGGGACCGACACGCCTGGAATGTTGTCAAATGTGACATCCGAGATGTTAGGTTGCCTTATGTTAGGATATATGACGTTACAGACGTATATACTGTTCCCTCCGAGAAGTAGGGTTCGACAGGCCAGGAATGTTGTCAAATATTGCATCCGAGATGTTAGGTTGCCTTAGATTATGATATATACCGTTATAGACGCATATAATGTTCCCACCGAGAAGTAGAGTCCGACACGCCTGGAAGGTTGTAGAATATTACATCCGAGATGTCAGGTTGCCTTAGGTTAGGATATATACCGTTATAGACATACATACTGTTCCCTCCGAGAAGTAGGGTTCGACAGGCTAGGAATGTTGTCAAATATAGCATCCGTGATGTTGGGTTGCCTTAGGTCAGGATATATAACGTTATAGACGCATGTAATATTACCACCGAGACGTAGGGACCGACACGCCTGGAATGTTGTCAAATGTTACATCCGAGATGTTAGGTTGCCTTAGGTTAGGATATATGACGTTATAGACGTATATACTGTTCCCTCCGAGAAGTAGGGTTCGACGGGCCAGGAATGTTGTCAAATATTGCATCCGAGGTCATAGGTCGCCTTAGGTTAGGATATATAACGTTATAGACGCATGTAATGTTACCACCGAGACGTAGGGACCGACACGCCTGGAATGTTGTCAAATGTTACATCCGACATGTTAGGTTGCCTTAGGTTAGGATATATGACGTTACAGACGTATATACTGTTCCCTCCGAGAAGTAGTGTTCGACAGGCCAGGAATGTTGTCAAATATTGCATCTGAGATGTTAGGTTGCCTTAGGATAGGATATATAACGTTATAGACGCATGTAATGTTACCACCGAGACGTAGGTACCGACACGCCTGGAATGTTGTCAAATGTTACATCCGAGATGTTAGGTTGCCTCAGGTTAGGATATATGACGTTATAGACGTATATACTGTTCCCTCCGAGAAGTACGGTTCGACAGGACAGGAATGTTGTCAAATATTGCATCCGAGATGTCAGGTTGCCTTATGTTAGGATATATAACGATATAGACGTATATACTGTTCCCTCTGAGAAGTAGGGTTCGACAGGCCAGGAATGTTGTCAAATATTGCACCCGAAATGTTAGGTTGCCTTATATTAGGATATATACCGTTATAGACGCATGTAATGTTACCACCGAGACGTAGGGACCGACACGCCTGGAATGTTGTCAAATGTTACATCCGAGATGTTAGGTTGCCTCAGGTTAGGATATATGACGTTATAGACGTATATACTGTTCCCTCCGAGAAGTAGGGTTCGACGGGCCAGGAATGTTGTCAAATATTGCATCCGAGATGTTAGGTTGCCTTAGGTTAGGATATATAACGTTATAGACGCATGTAATGTTACCACCGAGACGTAGGGACCGACAGGCCTGGAATGTTGTCAAATGTTACATCCGAGATGTTAGGTTGTCTTAGGTTAGGATATATGACGTTATAGACGTGATATACTGTTCCCTCCGAGAAGTAGGGTTCGACAGGCCAGGAATGTTGTAAAATATTGCATCCGAGATGTTAGATTGCCTTAGATTACGATATCGACCGTTATAGACGCATATAATATTCCCACCGAAAAGTATGCACCGACACGACAGGAATATTGCAAAATATTACGTCTGAGATAATAGGTTGCCTTAGATTAGGATATACAACGTTATAGACTCATATAATGTTCCCAGCGAGAAGTAGGGTCCGACACGCCTGGAATGATGTAGAATATTACATCCGAGATGTCAGGTTGCCTTCGGTTAGGATATATATCGTTATAGACGTATATACTGTTCCCACCGAGAGGTAGGGTTCGACACGCCAGGAATGTTGTCAAATATTACATACGAGATGTTATGTGGCCTTAGGTTAGGATATATAACGTTATAGACGCATGTAATGTTACCACCGAGACGTAGGGACCGACACGCCTGGAATGTTGACAAATGTTACATCCGAGATGTTAGGTTGTCTTAGGTTAGGATATATGACGTTACAGACGTATATAATGTTCCCTCCGAGAAGTAGGGTTCGACAGGACAGGAATGTTGTCAAATATTGCATCCGAGATGTTAGGCTGCCTTAGGTTAGAATATATACCGTTATAGACGTGTATACTGTTCCCACCGAGAAGTAGGGTTCGACACGCCAGGAATGTTGTCAAATATTACATACGAGATGTTAGGAGGCCTTAGGTTAGGATATATAACGTTATAGACGCATGTAATGTTACCACCGAGACGTAGGGTCCGACACGCCTGGAATGTTGTCAAATGTTACGTCCGAGATGTTCGGTTGCCTCAGGATAGGATATATGACGTTATAGACGTATATACTGTTCCCTCCGAGAAGTAGGGTTCGACAGGCCAGGAATGTTGTCAAATATTGCATCCGAGATGTTAGGTGGCCTTAGATTAGGATATATACCGTTATAGACGCATGTAATGTTACCACCGAGAAGTAGGGTCCGACACGCCTGGAATGTTGTAGAATAATACATCCGAGATGTCAGGTTGCCTTAGGTTAGGATATATAACGTTATAAACGTATATACTTTTCCCTCCGAGAAGTAGGGTTCGACAGGCCAGGAATGTTGTCAAATTTTGCATTCGAGGTGTTAGGTTGCCTTAGGTTAGGATATATACCGTTATAGACGCATGTAATGTTACCACCGAGACGTAGGGACCGACACGCCTGGAATGTTGTCAAATGTGACATCCGAGATGTTAGGTTGCCTTAGATTAGGATATATACCGTTATAGACGTATATACTGTTCCCTCCGAGAAGTAGGGTTCGACAGACCAGGAATGTTGTCAAATATTGCATCCGAGATGTTAGGTTGCCTCAGGTAAGAATATATGACGTTATAGACGTATATACAGTTCCCTCCGAGAAGTAGGGTTCGACAGGCCAGGAATGTTGTCAAATTTTGCATTCGAGGTGTTAGGTTGCCTTAGGTTAGGATATATAACGTTATAGACGCATGTAATGTTACCACCGAGACGTAGGGACCGACAGGCCTGGAATGTTGTCAAATGTTATATCCGAGATGTTAGGTTGCCTCAGGTTAGGATATATGACGTTATAGACGTATATACTGTTCCCTCCGGGAAGTAGGGTTCGACAGGCCAGGAATGTTGTCAAATATTGCATCCGAGATGTTAGGTGGCCTTAGATTAGGATATACAACGTTATAGACGCATATAATGTTCCCACCGAGAAGTAGGTCCGACACGCCTGGAATGTTGTAGAATATTACATCTGAGATGTAAGGTTGCCTTAGGTTAGGATATATAACGTTATGGACGCATATAATGTTCCCACCGAGAAGTAGGTCCGACACGCCTGGAATGTTGTAGAATATTACATCTGAGATGTAAGGTTGCCTTAGGTTAGGATATATAACGTTATGGACGTATATACTGTTCCCACCGAGAAGTAGGTTCCGAAACGGCAGGAATGTTGTCAAATATTACATCCGAGTTGTTACGTTGCCGTTATAAACGCATTAATGTTACCACCGAGACGTAGGGACCGACACGCCTGGAATGTTGTCAAATGTGACATCCGAGATGTTAGGTTGCCTTAGGTCAGGATATATATCGTTATAGACGTATATACTGTTCCCACCGAGAGGTAGGGTTCGACAGGCCAGGAATGTTGTCAAATATTGCATCCGAGATGCTAGGTTGCCTTAGGTTAGGATAACTCTGAGATAGCGCGT